>FXXK01000045.1:1247026-1260365 GCA_900184695.1 Betula pendula | reverse complement strand
AGGACAAAAGCTGTTTTCTTCAAAATCATCTCATTATCCCCTCTCTCTCTCTCTCTCTCTCTCTCTCCATGCAGTGGGGTTATGTTGTAATCACTACTCCGGATGGTGTTCTGGATCATGAAGAGGCTATCAAAAGGAGTGTGGGTGGACAGGTTCTGGGTTATTTTCATTAGATTCTCACCTTGTCTCTTGCCACATGCTTGGATGAAAAGCTGTAAAGACGAGTGAGCATGTTTGCTAATGAAAAAACTGTTATGGGATCTTACTTTATCACGCCTTGCCTTCACCAGCAAGAATTTGTTATGTTGTCTATCAGAGCTTTGTATCTTCTGATGAACAAACTTCTGTTCCTTTCTCTTCGTAAATTTATTGTTTGTTCAGCTTTTGAACTGTGATAGAACTTATTCAAATTAGATCTACATGAAGATCTGGTCCTATTGTTACAGAAAGGATTTTGTGATTTGACATGGATGCCAACCATATACTGGAACAGATGTTCATATATCCTGAATCTGTGATCCATTTTAAATTTATGATTGCACTTCTATGATGCACTGCCAGACGATGTTTGCTGCCTAAAGCGGTATTGCTCACTGACATTGGTTTAATCCAGTAATGTCTCTTTGCAAAGGCCATTTGGCAGTACACATCTTCAGGCTTCTTGTGGCATTATATAGCCAGTCAATGTTGGTAAGATTCTTTAGGCTCTGCAGGCATGATGTTTGAGATCCTTTGGCTTGTGGTATAAACCTTATTGACGGACTTGCACTTGGGTAGTTTGGGTTATAGAAGTTGCTTTTTGGACCAGATATTTGCTCGAAACTCTGACCACCGGTTGTTTGGGCAATGGGTTGTGGGTTGGGTATTTTTTTTTTTTTTTTGAAAAAAGTTCGAATTTTTATATTCAATCGATCACTTTTTAACAATTTTTTTCTACTTTTTATATCTCATTAAATATTTTTTATTATTATTTAATAAAAAACTCACTAAAAAAAATTTGTTCATTTTTTAATATAAAAAATTTATAATATTTTTTTTACTTATATTATATCAAAACTGAAAATCTTTCAAACCCAGCTCAACCTTTTACTAAATGGGATAGTTGAAGTTCAAAACATGACCTCGAGAGGGAGGGAAGCAAAATACAAAAAGAAAGCAAAAACAAGCTAATTGACGGCAACTCTCTCTTTTATTTTAGTTTGATAGAAAATAAAAGAAAAAAATGGTTTTTTTTTTGGAACACGCATAAGTAAAACGCTTATGCACGGCGGATCCGCTTGGGTGCTGTAACAGCACCCAAGCTAACTCCATGCACGGCTACATAATGCCACTAAAGTCAGAACACGCATTACATAGCCGTGCACGGCTATACACTGCATAAGCAAAGTCAGAACACGCAAAAGTAAACGCTTAGATGAACCTCGGAAAGTTTCCGAGTGAAGCTTTTGTTTCAAAAGCTCACGCCGCCGGCCGGGGGGTTGGGGGGCGCTCTGACAAAACAACCCCCCTTCCCTCTAAACTGGGTTGCCACGGTCCCACTCCTCAGAACAGCGGGCGCTCTGACAAAACACCCCCCCTTCCCTCTAAACTTGGTTGCCACTAACCCATTCCTCATCATGCTGTTCTGCAAAAATTGCAGTACCCAGAAGGAAAAGAAAAAAAAGAAAAAAACTATCGCCCTCTCGTGTACTTTAAGAGCCACCCTCCCATCCTTTTTTCTCTCACACAACAAAAGCTATCCCCCTCTTCCGTAACACCCGAAGCAGAACATCTCCCCCCTTCCCTGTTCGGCTACGTGGAGAGAGAGAGAGAGAGAGGGCAAAGGAGCCGAAATTGAAGCTGTCAGAGGTATACCAATTTCTTTTCCTCTCTTGATTTGTTATTGTGCTGTTTGAGGTTTAATTGAGAAAGAAAGTGTGTGGGTAGGTTTGATATGCCGAATGGCCAGATGAGTTATGGGGATTGATTTTTGGTGTTGAAGGAGAAATTTTAGGTGGGTGTTTCAATCTTCCCTTTGGGTTTTCTCTGCAACCGATTGGGTGTTGGTTTTCTTGAGAATTTGGCTAGAGTTTTGGTGGCTTGGTTTTTGTAGGTGTTGGTTGTTCTTTGAATGTTTTGTGTTCTTCTCACTGCAATTTCTTGTTTTGGCCGAAAATGGGTGAATGGAGAGATTTTGATATCTCGGTTGGGAAGCAACCGAATGGGTGTTGGGATGATTTTATTTTTTATTTTATTTTATTTTTTTCGATTTTCTGGTTGTTCTGAGCTTCGAACCGGATGGATGTCGAGAAACAGTTTTAGTTTTGATTTTTCTGGTTTGATTGGAGCTTCGGCTGAATGGGTGTTTAGGAAAGAATTGAGTTTGTTTTCTCTGTTGTTTTGAACGTCACCGAATGGGTATTGTGAAGATTTTGGTGTGATTTTTTTTCAGTTGTTCTTTGAAGGATTTTGTGGCTTGTTTGGTTGCAATTTTCTGGGTTGGCCGATTAAAGTATTTGGAAGCAATTTTTTAATTTTCTCTTCTCTTGTTTCAAGTTTGATTGTAGCATGATTTTGGGCATTGAGAAGTGAAAACGAGTTGATTAAAATGTTGTGTTCTTGGTTGGCTTTAGGAAAAAAGAAAGGTTTTTGTAATTACCGTTTTGATGTTGTGTGTGTTGGGTATTTGGATTATGTGATGATCGAATGGCCATATGTGGGAGAGGAGTGTTTGGTAGCTTGGTAAATTTTATCGAGTTGATTTTCTTTTAGGCTATGATTTTCGTGTTGATCAATCGGTGGTGTTGGGAGCTGCTTGGTTATTGGTGAGAGTGTGACAGAGAAGATTGGGTGATTAAAAGTTATGAGTGGGAGATTTGTGGTATTTTGTTGCTCGGTTTCCATAGCATCTGAATGTGGGATTTTGATGACCTGGGGTTGAAATCCTTGATGGAAGAGCAAGTGCAATTCAAAATATGGGGACTTTCTGCAAAGTTGTGAAGTTTTTTTTTTTTCTATTACAATGTTCAGTTTGTTAGTCTCTTGGATCAACATGTTGGGCTTCTTAGGGATCATAGAGTTTTCACTAGTTGATTTATCAGGTACAAAGTGCTGAATTAGTGTTGCATCTTTTGGGGACCAAATTGTAACATGGGTCCCTTTATCTTTTTAAAGGTTTATTGGATTTTGAGGTGATATGACTTCTCCAAGGAAACTTTTTATTGCTGGATTGAGCATTCTCTAATGAGTCATTGAGACAATGAGGCAAAACACTAAAGAGTAAACTAGAAACTGAGTGTGACAGTAAATAACCATCAAGTCTCACCTGAAATTTCACAATACTTGGAACTGTGGTATAGATGTAGTAGTTATAGATGTCGTCTGTGGCATCTTTTCAAATTAGCAATGTTAGTATAAAAATGTGTAATGACATTTATATATATTTGAAGTATGTTCAGTTTAGAGCTTTGGTGTTCAATTTATATTTTGTACCAGGATAAGTTTGTGGTTTCAAAAAGGAAAAAAAATAAAAATGTATATATATATACATGCAATTTTCCATAGCGTAAATCATAGTAAAAGTAGTAGTGCCACACTATCGACTTAATATTTTTGTCGGGGTGTTACATTAACGGATTAGTTTAATGTGGTATACTGTTAATTAATTGAACTGTAGGTTGACAAAAAGACATTTAAAGTTAGAGTAACACCTAAGAACCTAATTGTTGAAATTAAAAAGTTAGAAAATAAATTTAAATCACCTAAAAATCTAAGTAATAAATTTGATTGTTGCCAAAAATAAAAGTAGGAAAGAAAAAAAAAATGTAACATCATTTGTAAAGCATATGTTTTTAGAAGGACGAGTGTCACAAAACATAACATCATTAGTGGCCCTTAGGTTTGTTAAATTTTTTTAATCTTTTTTTTTTTTTAAAAAAAAAATCATTAACCAATCAACCAAAATACAAATTAACAGTTTTTCCAATCCAAAAACAAAAAAGAAAACACCTCTCAAAACCTATTAAAAATCATTTTTCGACATAAAACATTTTACGCCAAAGCAAATGGAGCTCAAGTTTGCAATTAAAAATCATTTGGCTTGGTTAAGGTTGTTTATTTTTAATAAGTAAATCAAGCTCATTAAAAGCACATCGGGGCGCAATCCAGGTACATAGGAGCATACTAGAGAGATTGTTGATATCTCTCTAAGACAAAATCATTGAAGTGCCGAATTGAAAATTTTAGCGGTGGAGAGGCTGATCGTTGTTCTAAGTTTTATGTTCTATTTTGTTGCAGGATGATGAGGGACGCAATGAAGGATGATCTTCTTGTGACCGTGCATTCCACTGTGTTCAAAGAATGGGAGAGTTTGGAGGGGAAATGTGTCAAGATTGAGGGTTACGATTTCAATCAAGGAGTAAACTACTTTCAGCTTCTCAGATCCATGGTCTCCATAGGGTTTCAAGCCTCCAATTTGGGAGATGCCATCGAAGTCGTTAATCAAATGGTTAGTTTTTATTTGAAAAAACTTGGATATTGTGTGTGTGTGTGTGGGTGTGTTGTTTTCCATATTTTCTGGGGCTACTTGTGATTGAAATAAAATTTACTCAAATATCAAAAAGTTTTTATCTTTTAAAAGATAAATTGAATTGGACTGAAGCTAGATTGGAGGCTCGCTGATGAGACTATAACAGAAGATTGCAGTGAGGAGGAGAGGGATCCGGCCTACAGAAAGTCTGCGAGATGCAAAGTTTTCCTGGGTTTTACTTCAAATCTTATATCTTCTGGTGTTAGGGATGTGGTTCGCTATCTTGTTGAGCATCATATGGTGAGTAATGCTGGAAGCCTGTGTGTGTTATATAATCAGCAAGTTGAATTATTTTGATCTCTTGGGTTTTGAGTTATAAAAGGATTAGGGCAGTCTTATCATAACTATTGCATTGTTTCCTTGCACGTTAGCTTTATCAATATGTGTTACTTATCTTTTGGTTGCAGGTTGATGTAGTGGTCAACAACTGGTGGCATCGAAGAAGATCTTATAAAATGCCTTGCACCCACATATAAAGTTGACTTTACTCTACCTGGAGCCAATTTACGCTCAAAAGGACTGAACTGCATTGGTAACTTGTTGGTTCCTAATGACAACTACTGCAAATTTGAGGACTGGATAATTTCCATTTTTGACCAGATGTTGAAGAAACAGATCGAAGAGGTATTCCTTTTATGCTGTTGTACTACATATCTAGGATTGCAAATTTGAACTTGATCGCTAGTCATGATTTTTTAACCATCTACTAAGCTTGCTAGTCGTATACTGTTAACGTATCTGTCTCTAAATCCAACATATTTGAATCTGGACTATTGGATTTGCTTCAAATCTGGTATAGTCATAAAGTTTTTGATGAATTAGATTCTAATACTTGATAAGCAACTCAAGACTCCAATAGGGAGAGATTGGGAAAGATGAGGTTGCTTTTTGTCTCCAAGACGGGGGTGGTGATGGTGAGGTTGGAGATCCTTTGTGTATCTTTCTCCCTGTTCCGTTGGGAGATTCCAGTTACTCATATGGGACTTTGTATTGTGTGAAGGAGATATGTCCTATTGTGGGGATCTCTTGTGTGGGAATGAGGAGCAGACTTTGGCTCTTTTGACAGCTATTGAAGAGGAACATCGTCATGAGGAATTGGCTTTTCCCTTTAATCTTGGTATTAGAGGCAACAGGGAGTTAAGAAATTTGGAATGCTCCATCAATAATGCCAAATGTGAGTGTTCAAGCCATGGTAAAGGCAAGGCTCATGTCTTTTAGCGTTGTGTGCAATTTTTGGGAGTGTCTTCTTTTGGGGCTTTAGGTGGTTTTTATTTATGTGGGACGTAAGGGTGGTGGAGCAGTTTGCCGTGTGTGCGGGTGGAGGTTCTTGCTTTGTAGTTTTGGGAGGGTTTTGCCTTTTCTAATTAGGTGTTACTCTTTTAATAAAACTGTTCGATTACTTATCAAAAAGTAATTCAAGAAACATCCAAAGATCTGATTTTTTGGTAAGTAATTCAAAAAACATCATATAGCATAGGTTGTACTCCTTTGGCAATCAGGCATTGAGAAAACGGTGACAAGAATATTGAAATGCTTTGTGGATCATTACATATTATGTAGGATTTTATTATTTTGCTCAGACAACCTCCACCCTCCCCCCCCAAAAAAAAAAGATGTGATGGGTTTTTATTTTATAATTTATTAATCCCAAGGGGTTGGCTCAAGTAGTAAGGGCCTTGGTTTTATGGTAGTTCCATGAAGTCTAAGGTTTGAATCTCCTTGGGTGTAAACAATTCCTTAGGGCCAGCCTGCTGGCGAAGCCAGAGTATTAATCAATCCGTGTGGATGGACGCTTTACATGAGTCTGAAGTTTAGTTGACATAGGTGGGTATACAAAGTGGCCCTACCTTGGAGGGGTTCCTCGTCATAAAAAAAAAAATAATAATAATAATAATAAAAAATTATTATTAGTGCCGATAAATGTCTTAGGTTTTGGTCTTTCAGCCTGTGGATGTCTATACAATGCATTGATGAACTTTGAAGTGGAAATATCATTTTCAATATGTATTTTCTTCTCTTCTTGCCCCATTGATAGAAAATCCTTTCTGAAACCCACTCTGTTGTTAATTATATATTTCTCTTTGTGAATGCTATCATAGCTTCCTCAACCTTCTTGTTTTTGGTTTCATAGAATGCATTGTGGACGCCATCTAGGGTGATTTTTTGCTTGGGAAAAGAAATTAATAACAAGAGTTCGTATCTCTACTGGGCGTACAAGGCAAGTGCTCATAGCTTTATATTTTGGAAGCAGGCCTTTTTTCCCCATCTTAGCATGTTGTTTAACGGCTGCTTATTTTTTCATTTCTTTTTTCTTTTTTATGTTCAGCATTATGCAATATTTTGCTTTCCGTCACATGTAAAATTGATGCTATTTAGTTAGCAGCTTCATTGTTAGTTTTGGGAATCTAATATTATTAGGTAACACTACTAATAAGTAATAACACCTATGATTCCAACCTCCCAAGTAAAAATGTTTGTTTCTTAGATTTTCTCAATACCCTATGTAGTAAGTTTGTAAGACTTCTGGTTCTCTTGTAACATATCTCACATTTATTGACACAGTTCTCAAGCAACTCATATCTGTTTATCCACAAGTATTCTACATTTAGGGAAAGAGAAAAATGAAATTGTAATGGTAAAATATGGCAGAAGAGAGTTATAGAAAAAAAGAAAAAAGAAAAAAAACTTTGATGTTTATGCTTTAACGATTTAATTTTACAAAGAGAGATGAATAGATTTTCTTCATCTAGATTTTTCAGATGCCTCTCTATTGATACTGAGATTCTGGCTACAACCTCCTTACAGTGCTTTTGTTAATATGTGAATACATATTAGACATTTTCAACGTGCTCCAGACCTTGCAACTTTTGATATTTTTTGTATGAATCAGCTAGCAAGTTTATCAAATTTAGCTGTGGCAAATATTTCTGGACAAATAATCTTAACTCTAACATCTCCTGGAATAATGTTTTGATGGGTAGGCTCACTTTCATGTGTTACAGAAATTGCCATCCAACTAGCTGTTGTAGTGTATTATGGTAATTTGGTAGGATTTAGAACTGTGATTAGTCATGGAGCATTTTGCACTTGCCACTCTGAAGGGGTTGCTGAACATAATGCTACAGAAGTGGCAATATCGATATTCATTGAGATTTGATTTTCTTTGTTGTCTTTTCCAGAACAACATTCCAGTTTACTGTCCAGGCCTAACAGATGGCTCACTAGGGGACATGTTGTACTTCCATTCCTTCCGCAACCCAGGTTTGATCATCGACATAGTGCAAGGTGTGCATATCCTTCTCCAATGCTCTTGCATGCTTGTACTTAACAAGTTGAGAAATGAAACTGCAATTGTTAGCTCTTTGAACAGACATTAGAGCCATGAATGGTGAAGCTGTCCATGCAAGCCCTAGGAAGACTGGTATTATAATTCTTGGAGGAGGGCTTCCCAAGCATCACATTTGCAATGCCAATATGATACATAATGGTGCAGATTATGCGGTGTTCATCAATAGTGCACAAGAGTTTGACGGGAGCGACTCAGGAGCTCACCCTGATGAGGTTGTATCATGGGGGAAAATACAAGGTTCTGCCAAAACTGTTAGGCCCCGTTTGGTTTGCGAAATAGACCCATGGAATGGAATGACTATTCCTATGGAATACCTATTCTTTTATTTGGTAAGGGCTTATTCCAAGGAATAGCTATTCCGTTGGAATACTTATTCCCTTATGAAGTGAAATACATATTCCTCTTCAAAATGAGAGAAATAACTATTCCTTGTGGTATTGACAACATTTTTCAAAAAAATACTCCTTTATTTTATTTTATTTCTAAAATAATAATAATAATTAAAAAAATTGAGAAACAACGTAGTTTCAGTGCGTGGCCGACTACCCAATGGGTGGTTGGCTACCACTATAGGGCACAGGGGTGGTCACACCACCCTCGGCGACCCTGGAGGGTTGCCCGGGGTGGTGCGACCACCCCTGGTAAAATTGGGGTGGCCAGGACCACCCTCGGAGCACCCCAAGGGTGGTCGCGGCCACCCAGGTGTCGTCGGGGGTGGCCATGGCCACCTCCAGTGCGCATCGGGGTGCCAAGGCACCCCCATGGCACCCGAGGGTGATTGCCCACCCCGGAGACCATCGTGGGTCCACCACGATGGCCTTCGGGGGTGGGTGCGATCCCCCATCAGTTATCTTATCTTCTTTTTTTCTTTTCTTTTATTTTTTTATTTTTTTATTTTTTAAAAAATAAGAATTAAAGTGAGGATTTTTTAGTAATTTTGGTTCAATTCCCATTAGAGTATATATATTGTTACCAAACCAAGGAATAAGAATAACTATTTCATTCCACCATCTTCTATTCCTAGTAATAGCTATTCATTTTCTTGATAGAATACTCATTCTGCATATCAAACGAGGCCTTAAGGTATATCTTCTCATCATTGTTTTGCTTGTTACCTCTAAGCTATTCTTCTCACTTGTTTTATTTTTTTATTTTTAACAAACAGAAACCTTTAGCCTTTTGTTCTCTTTCATTTTATGAATAAGCTTTGTTTTCTTCATCTCAGTTATTTGCTTATCTATTGGAAGCGCTACTAGATATGATTCTGATTGTTCTCCTTTTGATTGAACTGATCAGGTACATTGCGATGCAACAATTGCTTTCCCTCTACTGGTTGCAGAAACATTTGCCTCAAAGGAGAAAGAATTCCGTCAGGACTAAGGCTCAATACTATTTTTGGTCAAGTGCAGATTCATTTAATTGTACAATTACTGAACTTGATAAAGCTCTTAATTAGCTGAAAAGTATTCCTGAACTTTTTGAGAGACTGATCTTCTGCCTTTGGGAGAACAATAATAGATTGATCAATTTTTAGAAGGTTAAGTTATAATTTATCTTCCTGTAATGAAGTTTAATTAGGATTAATTAAACTTCTTTGCGGTTAGGGTTAAATTGAAACATTTAATAAATTAATTAAATTCTACCAAATCATCATCTATTTTGGACTCTGGTTGATTTGATCTTTTTGAAAGCCTTGTTACAAAGGCATCTTAATAGAGCCATGGTGGTGGCAGGTCGCAAGTGTTCAGGTGGTGGGTTTGAGGGGAAAAAAGAAGTGTTTAAGGTTATCGTGTCAAATAACTGGTGGTATCACAAACCTGTATTAATTTAATCCAAATTATAAGGAAATTTAATGTATTATTTCTAAAAATGAGAGAGCTAAAGTGCAATTGACCTAATCATAGCAGGTAAACTATAATTTATCCTTGCAAATATTTGGCATAAGGACTTTCGAGTTGAAAACAACAAATTCAAATCCTGTTTATTAGAAAAAAAAAAAAAAAAAAAGAAAAGAAAAGAAAAAAGCATATTCAAACCCTGTTTAGTACTGCTTAGGATATTACATATTTTATTAAAAGTTCTTTACAAATTGATGTGATAATTTGCATAATATTTATGACGTCAGTCATTAAAATATAAATTGTCATGTAGTAGTCCACATCGCACTTACTTATCTTTCACATTATACTTACCATGACACTTGCTAAAATGCAAACTCCCATGAGTTTATAAGAGGTTGTAATAAAAGCGGTAATACTTCAGTCATTTTTCTACCCTGCAACTTGAAAAGAGGGAGGAAGAGAATATAAAACATTTCAGATTCATAAAGACGAAAAACTACCTAGCTTATTAAGAAGGAAAAAGAAGAGTTTGGTGTGGATGATTTCAGCTCAAAATGCTGTTTTATGATAACAAAAGGTAGACACACAAAACCACCCTCAATGGATAGGATGGCAATGGGCACTGGAGAAGCATTCGGACCCATTGATTAATGTTGACATTCTTTTGTTGAAGGAAGAAGTGGGTGAAGCCATATGTTTTTCAGCAACCTCAGTTTCACTATTTCAAAATCACAAATACTTCTTCATATGTAGTTCAGGTGAATTTTACATTCAAGCTCTGGGGGGGGGGAGGAGTGGCTTATTTGCATTGTCACGACATCCCAATTATATCACAATTGTATAATAATTTATTAAATAACATTATTTATTGCGGAGAGGTTACAAGGACTGTTCAGTAGAGACGCTTGCAAATGGTGATACCATCACCTATTGAAGCATGTGAAATTTGGACGCGGGGATCAGCTGCAATTAATTTGTTAAACTCAATTGTAAACTGCTTGCCCTGTTTCATGAACTCTGGAACCAACTCATCATGCATCACAACTGTTCCTCCCCAGAGTGTGTTATCATAGACAACCATCCCACCCACCTTTAACAGTTTCATCAACCGCTCATGGTAGTTCCAATAATTGACCTTGTCAGCATCGACAAAGGCAAAGTCGAAACTCCCTTCATTTTCATGCTGCAATACCAACCCCCCACTCCCAGAGAAAAACGAGAGAAAAAAACTGTTAAGACCTTATCGTGGAAAGTAAATTCAAGATGAACTGAACAAAGTGTAAAAAGAGAGGAGATCGAAAAATGAGATCATATTGTGGCAAGTATGAAAGAATATTAAAAATTAAGAGAAAGCTCATCCTTACATTTTGTAAAAGCTGATCAAGGACTGGTAAAGCCTCAGACTCGATGAAACTAATTTTATCTGCAACACCGGCTTTCTTAATTATCGGCAACCCGATCTCAAATGTCTCCCGATTTAGATCTATGGCTGTAATCTGCAGTGATATACTGCAATTCATAAGTAGTCTAATAGATAAGTACTCGCTCAAAATTATCAATTACAGACCTTGTCATCCTCTGGAATTGTAAGAGCAGTAAGGAGAAGAGAGTATCCTGTGAAAACTCCAACTTCAATAGTCTTTTTTGGATTTACTAGCTTCAACAGCATGGCAATCAACTGGGCTGCATCTGGTGCGGTAGCCAACTCAGCACTGGAAAATAACAAGCTAATTATCTTTCTTGATACTTACTGATAAAAATACTTGGAAGTCTTTTGTAACTCATTTTAAAGGCATCTCAGGAATTATTGCTATAAACAAGTTCAGTGCCTACTATTAAACCAGTAAGATGATTTAGCTGTACATACGTAATCCATTGTTTCATGCACCATTTCTTAAGGGAGTATTTGAATACCACATGAATTAATTTGTTCCATCTCAAATCCATGGAGTTTCAGAAAGAATAAAGTTTTCCTTAGAATTGGGCTGTAGGTCTTGGTTGACAAAGACAGATGTTAGTTTGGAGAAAAACTGTCCTGAAAGTATTTCAATAATTTACACGCATCCATCTATAACTGATGTCATTTCAAGATTATGAACTTCAAACAGCATCATCATTTTTGTGGCTTTGCTCTAATAAAGAAATTTTCAGAAATTTCATTTCACGTTGGGGTTTCTAAACAACTACTAGATTACTTCGACAAAAGTCAATGTGCAAAAAGGGTCAACAACTATATTAGGCGAAAGTTAGAAATGAACAATTACCGTGGGTGTCCTGCAGTGATATGCCTTAGCTCCTTCAGAAGTTCTGGTTCACGTGGGTACACACTAGTCTCCAGGATATACTGCGACATCATTGAAGAATGAGATTGAGTAATTCTATGGGTGTCAAATTTTATTTGATTCTATGTTGATTTTACAGATATCAAGAAAAAAATAATTTTGAAATTATATTTGGTTGTTTACAAAAAATATTTGAGTAAGTGAATATATTTGAAAAAAATATAATAAAAAATAATAAAAATATATATTTTAATTCTTAAAATATTTTTTTAAAAAAAAAGAAAAAGAAAAAACTGGGAGTGGTTCAGAACTACCCCAAAGGGTGGCCAAACCACCCCAGGGGGTGGCTGGACCACCCCCAAACGCGAGCCACCCCCAAAACTTTTCGGGGGTGGCTCGAAATTACTTCGGGTGGGCTCGGCCACCCCCCAGGGGTGGATCGGCCACCCCCAGCCGTTGTTTGGGGTGGCTCGGCCATCCCCCAGGGGGTGGATCGGCCACCCCGAAACATTTGGGAGTGGCCGAGTCACCCCCGAAAACTTTTAGGGGGTGGCTCGGCCACCCCCAAACATTTCAGGGGTGGCCGATCCACCCCTGGGCCACCCCTCAATTTTTTTTTAATAAATAAAAATATAATTTTTATATTATTTTTTAAGTTGGGTGGAATAAATTTGAGTTGAATTGAAAAAATTTGAGTTTGTTGAAGATTGTTGACTTTTGAGAAGAATTGAATTAAACAAAAAAAAAAAATCTGTTCCCAAACAAGCCCTCAACAACAAAAGCATAAGAATAATAAGGAAAATGGTACAATACCTGGTGCAAATCATCACTCTGCAGTAAACTCTTAGAATGAGAAGGTAAGAATTTCACATTTTGCTCCATTGTGTTTAGTCCTGTTTTGGCAACCATGGGCAGAAATGTGAAGTTATATTTCATGCATGGAAATAATCTCTATTTTGGCAACCCAAAACAGAGAAAGAAAGGAGCCATGCCATTTATGATTGTTTTTCTATTTTCTTTGTTATTTTCCTTTTGAAACCATATTCTAGTATCCTAAAATAAAACATTGACTAGCAGAGAGTTTCCTTAATGGCAAAACCCCATGCTAGTATTTATGTAATAGGCTTAGGAGGAAAAAAGTCGTGTAGAAATAATAGGGGTGACAATTTTTGACACGATCCGCGAACCCGACACGAAAATAGCGGGTTTGGGTTTGGGGTTACCGGGTTAACGGGTCAACCCGTTTATGACCCGTTAACCTTTTTTTTTTTTTTTAAAAATTTTTTTGCAAAAAAAAAAA
>FXXK01000045.1:1082339-1246701 GCA_900184695.1 Betula pendula | reverse complement strand
TTTCCATTTTTCCTATCTGTCTCTCTCACGCCGCCGACTTCTCTCCTTTCTCAATCTCTCTCTCACGCTGCAGACTCGCCGACGACGCCGAGCTCAGCTCCCAGCCTCCCTCCGGACCCTCCCTATCTCCATCTCCAACCAAGAGTCAAGACTGAGTCGACTCGGCGACTTCCTCTCTCTCTCTCACGGCCGCCGACGGCAGATCTGGCAATCTCCCTCTCTTTCTCACGGCTACCGGCCCACCGATCTTCTTCTCTCTCTCTCCTATCGCGCGTCTCCGGCACGTCTCGGTCTCTCTCTCCGCTTCTCGTCTCCAGCATCCATCATTCCCTCTCTATCTCACCTCATGGCTCACGACGTCTTTGAAGAATGAAGACTCTGATTCTCTGAATCTCTGGTTCAGTGGTTGCCGGTTAGGAGCAGGGGTGGCAATTTTTGACACGACTCGCAAACCCGACACAAACACGACACGAAAATACTAGGTTTGGATTTGGGATTACCGGGTTAACGGATCAACTCGTTTAGTTAACGGGTCAGATGGGTCAACCTGTCGGGTGACCCGGTAACCCGTTAAAAAAAAAAAAAGGGTGAAACTCACTGGTTTGCGGTTTCACCGTTTCACTACACTAATTCACAGTATTCACTTTCACAAATCTCAAACAAATTCACATTTCAGTGATTTCACCATTTATGCGTTTCCAGTTTCACTTCACAGTTCACGCATGGCACGGATTGTTGTTTTGATAAGTAATTATCTTGTTGTACTGTTTATTATTGACAACTTATACCATAGCAATTAAAAAGTACAGGTGTACAATAAACGTGTAATCGAATTCTTAAGTATCCTTTAAGAATTCGATTAAAAAAAAAAAGGTACCCTTTAAGTATTCACTATATCGCATTCTATCCCTCAGATTTTACAGTGTACATATTGTTTTGAGTGTAATTTTTCGAGTTCAATTATATATTAAGCAACTAAAAAGAGAATATGTAGAGAATATGTTTTTCCTTTTCAATTATCACAAGCATACAACGTGTGTGTGTATATATATATATATTGTTAATAAGCATCATTTTACTAAACAACAAAACTGATTACAACGCACCCTCCAAACTTAATTGGAACTCTACTGCATAAACCAGCAAAACCATTGAACCAGACTTAATATTCATCTAGGAATATAAATGAGATAATAGCAAGGATTGTTGTTTTATTGATATTATGCCTCTCATATAGCATTATCTCATGATATACAATATGTATAGATGATAACTAAAAATCATCCAATTAGGTGATTGGGCCATATGTCGAGACTTTTGAATATTTAATATTTCTTTTTGAAATGACATTATTTGATAAACTTTTGATACTTTTTAACAAAATAAATATTAGATTGTGTTTTTCCAAATGAATGACTATGAAAAACTTTTGAAAAAAAAAATACACATCATTTTTTTAATTGTTATTATTATTATTTAAAAAATAAAAATAAAAATTGAGTTAATCCGGGTCGGGTCGGGTAAGTTTGACCTGAATACCTAATTGTGTCAAACGAGTCGGGTGGTTTCGAGTTGACACGATTCGATCCGTTAACTAAACTGGTTAAATGGATCGTGTCGTGTCAACCCGTTAAAATAGCGAATCGTGTCGTGTCGACCCGTTTAACAAACGGGTCGTGTTCGTGTCAAGCCTAAATGGGTTGGTGGGTCAAGCGGGTTGACCCGAACTCAACTCGCCAATCCGTTTTGACAACCCTAGTTGGGAGTTGGGACTGTGGTTGATTTGTGGGTCGGGTAAACCCAACCCGAAAGACCCGACCCGACAACTAAACAGGTTAACGGGTAGTGTTGGGTTAAACCCGTTTATTAAACGGGTCGTGTCATGTCGACCCGTTTAATAAACGGGGTCGTGTCCGGGTTTATGCTATACGGGTTGGCGGGTCAAGCGGGTTGACCAGAACCCAACTCGCCAACCCGTTTTGCCAGCCTTAAGAAATAACCAACTACTGTTATTGTCACCTGGAAGAATTTCTTTGGAATTCTTTCTAATCATTTGGTATTAGAGCATCGATCCTCAGTTCATGGTCCATACCTGCAAACAACTAAGGAAGATGGAGCAAGAGTTCTGTGATTCATGGAATTTTGGGAAAAACAATGGCAAGAAATGGCTGAGGTATTGTCAGCCTTCCATTTGAAATACGATCAACTCTCAAAAGAAGTCCAACGCCTACAAGCGAACAGCAGTGACGGCCACTCGGTGGCAGCTCATATACCGTCACCATGTCCACCACACTATGAGTAGAATCCCCCTCCACGCCAGGAGCAACCCATTCTCTTCCGCACATTACGATTGGAATTTCCTCAGTATGACGGTGGAAAGCCATCAAGTTGGCTCTATTGGGCAGAGCAGTTTTTCGACTACCACCAGACACCACCGCTGCAACAAGTCCGGATTGCTTCCTTCCATCTCCAAGGTGAAGCACTCCAGTGGTTCAGGTGGATCTCTACCACCTCTCCCTTATCCAATTGGACTGAGTTCGCATAAGCTTTGGTATATTGATTTGGTCCAATTGAGTATGAGGATTACGTGGACTTGTTAGCCAAGCTTTGACAAACGGGGAGTCTCTGGGATTACCAGCGCAATTTTGAACGCTTCACGAATCAAGTTTATGGGCTCAACAACGCCTTCTTGGTGAGTTGTTTTGTTGGAGGTTTGGAAGAAGAGATACGAATCAATATGAAGATGTTCCGCCCCAACACCTTATTATCTGCCATTGGATTAGCCCGTTTGCAGGATGAGAAATTGATGACCAAAAAGATTCAGCAAAAACCAACATTTCCCAAGCTTGCAATGACACCCACGGGAAATCTCCTAGTTGTGCCACTGCTTGCAGAGAACCTACCACCAATCAAACGACTTGATACCCCAAAACAATACCTAGAGTGGGTGAATATGTGTTTTCCAACAAATACCACAAATTAAAAAATATAGCAACCACACAACAATCATCAAAATAAGTAAAGTAATAAAACTATTAAACACAACAATTTGGTGACAAAGTGTAAACTCTTTGAAGAACTCTTCAAAGAGTAAAACAACTTCGAGGCAACCAAACCTAGGAGACTCATCAACTATCGAACAATTAAATTATACAATTTAACTTACAAAACTTTTGTAACTAAATCTGATGTGCACCCCAACAAACGACTTGCTTGTCTTATTTAACTCCAGAACCTCTAGCCAATTCTTCAATTGAGTCTCCTCTTGCAATCCTAGAACTCCGGTGGCTAAAGGTTTTTGTGAAATTTTTGTGTGGTTTAACAAAACTCTAAGAGAGGTATTAAGTCGAGACTCAAAACAAAAATTATCTCTTAGCTCAAAAAACAATAGTCTCTAGGTCTCTTAGAAAAATCGTGTATTGAAGTCCTCATATAGACCCAAGGGATAAACACAGTGTTTCAATATGATAAAAACACTGAAAAATTATTTTCAAAGGCGACGTCCAAACGTGTAAGGTGATCTCATTCGAACTAGACTAGGGCTTCACAGCTTTCTTATGGCGGGGTCTAGACTTGCATGGACCGAGCTAGCGAACGACCTTCTGAGGACCTTTTGTGATCTTCATCTCGTCCGAACCGTTAGCGAACAAACCTATCGAATGAGCGCCTCAAGACCTCTTCAACGAATAGCTTCAAACTACCTCGTTCAGACCACCATTAATGAGCTCATCGACCGAGCTTCTCAACGGCTCTTCAAAAATACTCGTCCGAACCACTTTCGACCAAGGCTCTGAACGAGCTTCTTGATTCTTCAAAACTAATCAACCTCTTGATTTATAGCCTAAGTACCAACTCACCCTAACCAAATTTTGACTTACATCAAATTGTTTTGGACACCAAATTGACCAACATAAAACCTAAAATGACTTACTCCCGTTGAAGCCGCGGAGTGTTGTCGCAAGCAGTTGTGTTCCAATTGCGATGAGCGTTGGGTCATAGGGCATCAATGCAAGCAAAATCTATGTTTCTCATAGAAGGAGACAACATGGACGAAGGCACAGGTGAGACATAAGCAGAGCTCCTTGACAACTTTCCAGATTTCCAACCTTGTGGACAAGGTTGGTCTTAAGGAGGTGGGGATGTTAAGTCCTGTTTTGACAACCATGGGCAGGAATGTTAAGTCATATTTCACGCATAGGAAGGACGAAAGGAGCCATGCTATTTATGATTGTTTTCCATTTTCTTTATTTTCCTTTTGAAACCATATTCTAGTATCCTAAATAAAACATTGACTAGCAGAGAGTTTCCTTGTTGGAAAAACTCCATGCTAGTATTTATGTAATGGGCTTCGGAGGAAGCAAGTTATGCAAAAATAACCGACTATTGTTCTTGTCACTTGGAAGAATTTCTTTGGAATTCTTCTTGAACTTCAATAAAGTTTCGTTCTTAACACATTGCTTCCAATAAAGGTCTAGGGTAATGAGAAAGAATCACTATAAGAATGATATTATTCACGAAGGATAAGGATATAATATACAGGCTAGTATATTATATAAAAAATTAAAAGAACTGCATAAATATACTAACTCCAAAAAAAAAGGGACGAGCCTTTTTAAACCCACATAAAAGGCTACAGAAAATATATATATGATTCCTTTGCCAATTTACACTATGTTTGGTTTGCCACTAGAGAAAAGAAAATAATGGAGAATTTTGAATTTATTTTACTTTTAGGTGTTTGGTTAGTAAATGAAAAAGGAAAAGAAAAGAGCAGAACGATGGAAGAAAATAATAACAAATTTTCCTCCTCAGTCCAACTAAAATTTTCTCAGTAAGATTTTGACAGAAAGTTCGTAATAAGAACAAAAGTTACAAATTAAAAATATCTTTTCTTCCTTTTATTTTCTTTCCATTCTCTCTACACAATCCTTGAACATAAAATAATATGATAATTTATTTAAAACTTAACATTATCAATTCAATTTTGTGAACCAAAATGGGGCCATTCTTCTTTCAATATTGTCAATTGCAAAACCTCAAGTCATAATTTGTTCAGATTTTTCATGAATGTATCACTTTGTTCGCTCAACAGTCTCGGTATCTTCCATGGACCAAAGGAACCCAACAAAAGCAAAGAAAAAAAATCAGAGGGTATGGCTACCTTTAAGATTAAGGAAAAAAACTTAGAAAATAATAACACCCATCTAAAAAATTAAGGAAAAAAAAACATCAAAATTTATAGTTCGACATGAAGTGAATGCCTGCCAAAATTCTATGTAGAGATTAGTTAAGTTGTGCCCACGGATTCTCAAAAGAGAGCGTACCAATGGATTGTGGTGTGAGGAAATGGTTGAATCAGGATCTGAAGGCTGAAGTTGAATAGAGGCTCCTCTTTACAACTTAACCAATTGAGATTGATCGACCGGTGACTGCTGACAAGAGAACGTTTCTGTCTCGAAACGCTTTAGGCTAGAAAAATGAAGAAAAAAAAAACTGTACTGTTTTCCAAGCGTTTGGTTTGTGGGTTCTACAATAAAATTGACTTTTTAAATCTACTGTTAGAGCGGTGTGAATCACATTTGACATTTGGGATCCGGATCCTCTCCGGTTGAACTCAACCGGAGGGGAGCCGGTTAGTGAAAAAAATGAGGGTAAAATTATAATTTTACAAAAAAAATTTATAAAATTACAATTTTGCCTTCATTTTTTTCACTAATCGGCTCCCCTCCAGTTGAAGGGGATCCTAATTTTGACATTTGGGTTAACGAATTTAATGATAAATTTAAAAGTTAAATAAAAAAAGATAAGTAAAAAATAGATAAAAAAAAAAATGATATGTAGAATTACTGGTAATTGTATGTACCATCCTTTCATTTCCTTTTATCTATAAAGCTCACGTGGCATGGTCTTTTAATTATAAAAAAAAAAAAAAACAATTTTTATGTACCATATATCATGAGAGAGTACGTGGCATCAACTTTCATGAAAAAAAGGATGGTATATAGCAGTATTACTCGGGTTCTTTAGCTATTTACTTTTTTCAACTACCCTCCCGCAAGTATTTCTTGCAAATGGACAAATATCTTCTAGTAATTTTGTTGCCTAAATTATTAATAATTTAGACAATAAATATGAGAATTTTTATGCAGTCAACTTTTTTAAATAAATTTTGAGTTGTTCGTCCAACTATTTAAACAGTTAAACTTCATAAAAACTCTCACATTTATTATTCATATCGCTAACAATCCTAATAAAAATTAAACCTCACTCGCTTTTTCTAGCTGTCGGCTTTTACTTCCACCATGATCAACATATGAAGGGCCTTCGAAACTCGATGCAATGTGACAATATCAAAACATGCGAACATGTAGCACGTCATCTTAAGTTTGAGACTAAGCGCTTAGAGGCTGATAAATTAACCCGAAGCATTTGTTAATATCACTTAATCAAGTTCACACAGGAATCATGGAATTTGATTTGTAGCATTACATTTTTTGTCGTTAAAACAAGTTAGCTAGTTTGGAAAATTCATTTGATTGTAACATCCATCACATCAAGCAAAAAATAAGACATCAAACAAATTTTCAAGAGCTATAGTTCAAATGAAACCTCTTTTTGTCCTTTAAGAATTTAAGAATTGGATGGAAGGAGTAGTCCTAAATAATGGACCTTTATATTCTTGCATGCACAATTTTATGTTTTGGCATAAAATATCGAGCCATATCTGTAAATGTCAAAGCACCCCGTCAAAAATTAAAAACGTGTTTTTTAGTTATTTAAATGGGAGAGAGAAGGGGAAGGAGAGCTATCCAGAAAATAAAATTCAGGACAATATAGTCATTTCTTAATTTATGAAAGTTATTAAAGATTTAAGAATTTCTCTAAACAAGGTTATGGTATTAATTGTAGGGTCTCAGGTGAAGAGTTTTTTTTTTTTTTTTTTCCCTCCACGTATTGGTATCCAGGTAAGTAAACACTTGAAAACTTCCAACAAATGCATTTTACTGAACTAATAATGTTTTATAAATGTCAGGAAAATTTTGAATTAATACATACATTTTAATATTTCCTTCCGTATTTTGAAAATCACAATTAATGACACGAATTACTTGATGTGCTATTTTTAAAATGATGATATTATTTGATTTCCATGATATTTTATGACATAAATTATTACCATATAATTTTATGAAAATTCTATGATGTCACAAATATGTTTATAATGATTCATGAAAATGCACATATAATGTTATACACAAAAGATTATGAGCTCAATATGATGTTTATGCAAAAAAGCATGCATGCACAATGATTATGAGCTCAATGATGTTATGTTTATAAAAGATGCGTGTGTACTATGTTTCCCCACGATACCATTATGATGTTGTTATGCTTGGTACCGAATATGTTATAAGTCCACCATATGATGTTTATAATGTATGGATAGCACAACAAACCACACATATGAACATGTAGACTATTAGCTAGGTGGCCTTCACTTAGGAAAGGTCCCACTCTGATAGCTCTCTTGTGGCCACATGATTGAGCACATGAGGGTTGTTTGGGACAAGCCAACATGTACCACTTAAGGTTTAAAAAAATGCAAAAATAGCCTAGAATTCTGATTAGAAACAATCACACAAGATATTCCCTATAGAAAGGTAAGCTCGTGAGTAAGTGTAGTGCAAGTTATATCACTTGGAGAGCACACCTAGCTCTCGATCTACATGATTTAATTTTTTTAACTCTGAATTTTTTTGTTTTTTTTTACAAAGTTATTGAGCTCGAGCCAATCGAGTACTTGCTAGTGCACTCAGTCCGGACTTAGCTTGGGATCCTTGTTGAGTTTGAGCCAAGCTTGACCTTGGCAAAAGTTCGAACAAAGTTCAAAGCTCGGCTTGAGTTTGAGCTAAGTTTGAACACATACATGATGCAGTCGAGCTGAGTCCGAAAATGTAAAACTTGGCTCAACTCAAATCGACTACAAGAAGAAAAATATTTTTGTATGTAAGTGTTTAGTGGTGTGATCAGGCTATTTTGTTCTTCAATCTTAAGCAAGTCTTTGAACCACATTTTAAGACCGACTTCAACCCTCAAACTAAACTTACATCACAAGTATTGGCACTGAATTAACCAACACTAGATACCTAACAAAATAATCATATATTCTTAAAACACGTAGTTCTTATATGTATTTTTAAAGCACATGTGAGAATCGCATGCTCTAAGATAGATGTCACATACTCTGTTAGTCTCATTAAAAATACATGTAAAAATCACATACTCTAAGAACATATATATCAATTAATTAGACTAGTTGCAGGAATTTTCTCCAAGCTTAAGCCTGTTTTGAAGAAAACTTTGTCCTCTTCTAGAGCTAGCCATAAATTGGTTTATTTATTTGTTTAAGTAATCAGGTGAATAGCATGGTGAAGACGCATCATGTTTATGTGTTGGGTTACTTCCAAATATTAATTATCATAATATCTTCTCCATTTTGCATGGTATAGCTAGTGTTGAATTATAGTTTCCATATACAGTACATTTTACCTTAAGAAGTAGCACGTGAAAATACTCGAATAATATTCCTTAAGCAGTTCGATCTTGGCATGCATGCAGCTGCAAGTTTATTTTTGAAACTCAGGAAACTCGCATGCAGATGAGGATACCGTCACCCACAGAAGCATGAGAAATTTGAACGCGAGGGTCAGCAGAGATGGAGTTATTGAAGTCGATGATAGACTGCCTGGAGGCCCTTTTCTGTTGTGGAACAGCCTCTTCAGGCAACGCAACATATCCTCCCCACAGTGTGTTATCATACATAACCATCCCTCCGACCTTAACCAGCTTCATCATTCTCTCATGGTAATTCCAATAATTCTCCTTGTCCGCATCAACAAAACCAAACTCATAACTCCCTTCATTCTTTGGCTGCATGCCCAATCAAATACATATATACACATTAGTCAAATTCTTGAAACTTGATAATAAGAATAATTAAGAGAAAACTTCACTTACTAGTACTCCTAATTTTTTATCACTTTTGTAATCATATTGATCTTTAAAAAGTATCAAATTTAGGGTGTTGGAGTATATTTAAGATGCTGCCTAGCTAATTTATCGCCTTTGTGGTATAGTTTGAAGACCTATACCCATTTAAGGTCATAGTTGACTCTATTTTGAAGATTTTCGGCTTATTGTTGTTAAAGGCCCAGCTCCATTCATCATTGCTGGTTGCCACCACTTTATGTCAACCATCTCGTCTAAATTCAATATTAAAATTTTCAAACTACCTCTAAGATGTTTTTATAAATTTAAAAACAAAAACAAAAAAGATAGGGTTGTTTTGGAGATTTACAGCTAAATTTAGACAGGAGGATTGACACTCTAAATTTTTGAAAGATGGTAATCTTAAATTGACACTTTTTAAACTTTAAAAGTATAATTGTAAAAAATGATGAAAAATCAAAGATAATAAGAGAAGTTTTCCCTATGAACAAATTAAAACAGCTAGCTAGCTTTCATCGGGTAGTACTAAAGCTTACTTCTAAAAGTTCATCAAGAGCTGGTAAAGCTTGTGACTCGATAAAGTCAATTTTGTGTTCAACGCCAGCTTTTTTAATAATTGGCAAGCCGATCGTCTCATACGTTACCCGATCGACATCTATGGCTGTGAGCTGCAATTCCAAGGAAAAAAAAATATTTTGGCAGATAGATGTACTAGACAGACGTATATATTGATTACTCAATAGCTTTGTAAACCTTGCCATCATTAGGAATTGTAAGAGCTGTGAGGAGAACAGAGTATCCTGTAAACACCCCAATTTCAATTGTCTTCTTTGCATTCACTAACTTCAACAGCATGCCCATTAGCTGACCCGCATCTGGTGAGGTCTGAAGAATGCTCTGGAAATTAAGATAATATTGTAATTACTGATCTATTAGATACAATCATGCAAAAATAAGGTTAAAAGTGTTCTGGCATCCCATATCGCTTGGATAAGAGGATAGAGATGTATTTATATGTATATTAGCACCCTTTTTGACATAACGCGTTTTAAAGTCGTGATGCTCATGAACCTATCAGAACTTTGCAGTTAAGCGTGTTTATGTGAGAATAATATCAAGACTGATGATTTCTTAGGAAATCTAGTTGGAGGGAGCAAAAAACGAACAATATTATATTGTTGGGGTGGAAAATTCGATCATGTTTTCCAATCACAAGAGATTATGTTTTTTTATGGTATATATGTTTTGTTGTCTAATAAATGTAGCTTAGGAGAGAAGATCAATAGTTACCGGGGATGGTTTGCAGTAGCTTTCCTTAGCTCCTTTAGAGGCTCTGGTTCGCGTGGGTACACACTAGTGGCCAGAATGTACTACCAGAAGAGTTACAGTGTAGATTGATGTCATAAATTAACTAAAAGAAAAAAGCAGCATATATATATAATAATTAATCGAAGAAAATCTAATGAAGGTAATATTGGACAATACCTCATATAACTCCCGACTTTGCAATACAACATGGTTTGGCATGTCTCTGAAATCCAAAAAGAAAGGGGAAAGCATGTTAGGTTAGAATAATATTCTTTTTGGGGAAAAACTTGTTTGAGGTCACAGCAACTACTAAATATCAGATTATAATATTCACCTTTCTCACTCAGAAAACAATCTGATCACTTCAAATCAAACCCACCAAAATCAAAGGAAAATATTTTGTACCAGGGATATATGAACAGAAAGACGACAAACTTTATATAAATGATCCAATTAAACGTTGTGAGTGGTTTGACAAGATTATATATAGAGCTTTTATAAAGTTTCCAAATCTAGATTGAGATGGAGTATATAGCAAGTTACCTGAGGAAGTGGTTGAGTCCCCTGATCAATCAGGTTTCCCTCACGTGTTTGCTTTTTTTATGCAAGTGAGGCCTGGCATATTGCCATCACCGACGAGAAGAATCTTTGCATAAACCTAATAAAATGTTAGAATATATAACTTGATTTGATTTTATTATTTATTGTAATTGATTGTAATCAAATCAAACATATTCGAATACATTTAAATTATAATTTGATTTAATCTTTCATATCATTTTGTATTCTTTTTAATCAAATCAAAGCACCCCTATCAAAAAAAAAAAAAGAGGTGTTATTTAGTTATTTAAATTAATCATCTTTCCCTAATTTAATCAGTCTCCTAGAACAAAGCAAATCAATGCTCTAATTTTCATGATTCTTTTCTAATCCTATCTTCTTAGTTATTATGGTCAATATTTTTGTTCAACAAAAGATATATTTATATACAATAATCACATTGTCGAGGGTACAATTTAGTGGCAAACGTGTGATTCGTTCTCTTAATCTATTAACAGTTAAGGGTCCTATTAAGTTGTTTGATTAATATTCAGATAAAAAACTTTATTTTTTAGAAGGATTTAATCCTTTACCTATAATGTAAGATTTGAGGAAGAATAGACATTCTCGTGATTTATATACAAAAGAGTCATTTAAAAATTTAGAAAGAACAAAAAAATAGACAACAAAATTACGAAACACAATTTGTTTTTGAATTAGATCAATACTTTCAATTGAATGATTATGAGTAAAGGATCCATGGATAGAGAGTACATGGATTCATCTCATTGATCTCAATGCCAAACACTGCCTCAGTTGTGTTAGGCCCAGCCACCATGAACATCAAGCCTACAAGAAGTATCACCATTATCCGGTAGACGCGTTCCATTGAAAGTTTGAAACAATTAAACTAAAAAAAAAAATCGTATATAAGAGAAATCTGAATGTCTTCCAAAATAATGGTCTCCATGCAATATATATATATATATAGTGGTAAACAATTAAATTTATTTTTGAAAATAGGCAAACTACATTACTTAATTAACATATTAATTAGTTTTGCACTTTATTTCACAATTCACATAATGTTCAAATATTATGTCCAATGTAAAGGTAAAACATCATTTTGTCCATGTTCGTAAAATATCCATTGTCCATTGTCGTAAATATGTTGTTTGTTTAATCATATGATCATTTTTAACTATTTTTATTCACTAAGGGTGTATTTGGCACTGTGATTTCATAAGCCAAAAGTGTAATTTTGAACCATATTACAAAAACTAGATTGTTTGATGTTACGTTTTTTTTAAAAATTGCGATTTAAAAACCTTAAAAAAAAATGTTTTTAAATCGCACACAAGTGAATGCTTTTTTGAAAACACACAATTTTAAAGACGAAACTGTTATTTTAAATGCCAGATCAAACTGCAATTTTACCAAACACTTAACTGCATTTTAAAAAAAAATCATGTTTTAAAATTGCCCATTTCAAAATCACACTTTATAAAATTACAAATCCAAAAGAACCTAGATCCTTTTTGCTTAACTTGAGTCAATTCACACTTCCTCACAGAGACACGCACAAGTCCTATCTATTCCTACCTTTTGTCAGCAAACAAACAAGGCATAATTATTGATAAGATCCAAAGAACTCCAAAAGATTAATTAAGGCAAACAAGCCCTTCTCCATTTTGGTAGTGTTGAATTATATAGGTTTCCATATATAGAACATTTTACCTAAAGAAGTAGAACGTGAAAATACTCGAATATTAATATTCCTTAAGCAGTTCAATCTTGTCATGCAGCTGCAAGTTTATTTTTGAAACTCAGGAAACTCGCATGCAGATGAGGATACCGTCACCCACGGAGGCATGCGATATTTGAACGCGAGGGTCAGCAGAGATGGAATTATTGAAGTCGATGGTAGACTGCCGGGAGGCCCTTTTATATTCAGGAACAGCCTCTTCTGGCAGCGCAACATATCCTCCCCACAGTGTGTTGTCATACATAACCACCCCTCCAACCTTAACCAGCTTCATCATTCTCTCATGGTAATTCCAATAATTCTCT
Source organism: Betula pendula (assembly GCA_900184695.1). NCBI lineage: Eukaryota > Viridiplantae > Streptophyta > Magnoliopsida > Fagales > Betulaceae > Betula > Betula pendula. The sequence continues at coordinate 1,233,774 of FXXK01000045.1, read as the reverse complement.
TTGTCCGCATCAACAAAACCAAACTCATAACTCCCTTCATTCTTTGGCTGCATGCCCAATCAAATACATACACACTAGTCAAATTCTTCAAAGTTGATAATAAGATTAATTAAGGGAAAACTTCACTTATCAGTACTCCTAATTTTTCATCATTTTTGTAATCATATCATTAAAAAGTGTCAATTTAGGGTGTTAAGAGTATATTTAGGATGATGCCTAGCTAATTTCTCGCCTTTGTGGTATAGTTTGAAGACCTAGGCCCATTTAAGGCTCATAATTGACTCTATTTTGAAGATTTTAGGTTTATTGTTGTTAAAGGCCCAACTCCATTCATCATCGCCCGTTGCCACCACTTTATATCAACCATCTCATCTAAATTCAGTATTAAAATTTCCAAACTACTTTTAAGATGTTTTTAAAAATTTAAAAACAAAAACAAAAAAGATGGGGTTGTTTTGAAAATTTAAAGCTAAATTTAGAAGGGATGGTTGACACTGTAAATTTTTTAAAGATATAACTCTAAGTTGACACTTTTTAATCTATATGTATGATTGTAAAAATGATGAAAAATCGAAGATAATAAGAGAAGTTTTCCCTATGAACAAATTAAAACAGCCAGCTTACGTCTTCTAAAAGTTCGTCAAGAGCTGGTAAAGCTTGTGACTCAATAAAGTCAATTTTGTGTTCAACGCCAGCTTTTTTTATAATTGGCAAGCCGATCGTCTCATATGTTTCCCGATCGACATCTATGGCTGTGATCTGCAATTACAAGGAAAAAAGATATTTTGGCAGATAGATGTACGTACTAGACAGACGTAATAATATTGATTACTGATCAATATAAGTTTTGCAAACCTTGCCATCATCAGGAATTGTAAGAGCTGTGAGGAGAAGAGAGTATCCTGTAAACACCCCAACTTCAATTGTATTCTTTGCATTCACCAACTTCAAGAACATGGCCATTAGCTGACCTGCATCTGGTGAAGTACCGAAGAATGCTCTGGAAATTAAGATAATATTGCAATTACTGATCTATTAGATGCAATCGTTCAAAAAATAAGAGTCTATGTTTGGTCATGCAGGTTAAAAGTGTTGTGGCATCCTACATCGTTCGGGTATGGGAATAGAGATGTGCTTATATGTATACTCGCACTATTTTTGATATAATACATTTTAAAGTCGTGATGATCATAAATTTATCAAACTCTGCAATTAAGCTTGTTTATGTGATAGTATTATCAGAATGGGTGACCTCTTAAAAAGTCTGATTCAGAAAAGCTAAAAGCAGACAATATACAAGCTTGTTATTAAACAGATACACAGAAAATGTTGCGTTTGGGAATGCGTTTAAAAAACTCACGTTTTCAAATCGTAAGTAAGGGAGTGCGTTTTTTTTGGTATATATGTTTTGTTGTCTAATTAATATATGTAGCTTAAGATAGAAGATCAATAGTTACCGGGGATGGTTTACAGTAGCTTCCCTCAGCTCCTTTAGAGGCTCTGGTTCGCGTGGGTACACACTAGTGGCCAGAATGTACTACCAGAAGAGTTACAGTGTAGATTGATGTCATAAATTAACTAAAAGAAAAAAGCAGCATATATATATATATACATATAATAATTAATCGAAGAAAATCTAATGAAGGTAATATTGGACAATACCTCATATAACTCCCGACTTTGCAATACAAAATGGTTTGGCATGTCTCTAAAATCCAAAAAGAAAGGGGAAAGCATGTTAGGTTACAATAATATTCTTTTTGGGGAAAAACTTGTTTGAGGTCACAGCAACTACTAAATATCAGATCATAATATTCACCTTTCTCACTCAGAAAACAATCTGATCACTTCAAATCAAACCCCCCAAAATCAAAGGAAAATATTTTGTACGAGGGATATATGAACAGAAAGACGACCAACTATAAATGATCCAGTTAAACGTTGTGAGTGGTTTGACAAGATTATAGAGGTTTTATAAAAGTTTCTAAATCAAGATTGAGATGGAGTAGCAAGTTACCTGAGGAACTGGGTTGAGTCCCCTGATCAGCAGGTTTCCAGCGCGCACAACAAGTGGCTCACTGAGAAACTGCTAAAAGTCTAGAAAGTTAAGAAAGTACGGGCCTCACAAACTCTGTCGACATCAAGTAATACAAATATTCCTAGCGTAAAGCCTTCCCTACTTCCTACTCCCCAGTCCTTCCTTCTTGTTTTGGCCGAGTATGGGATCGGCTCCGCATGTGTTTGCTTTTTTTATTCAAGTGGGGTATAGCCATCACGACGAGAATAGTCTTTGCAGAAACCAAACAAAACACAGCAATTAAAATGTCTTAATATTATATATTGGCATAGTATTAAACTATTGAATATTTATAAGTGAGGTGAGCAGTCAAAAGAAAAAGTACTATTATCGGATTAGTGTTATTAGAGTGGGCCGCTGTAGACGTCGGTTACAAAACGTGATAATATGTTATGATCCCACGTGAGTTAAGTACAAACTTAACCTAGTGTGTATAAGCTCTTGGACACTCTCCACAAACCAATTTTTAAAAGTGAGTTGTATCCAAAATTTATACAATGTCCTTAACATCCTCAACATGATCCGGTGCATTTGTGAGTGTGAACATCAAGGTTAACATGCAAATTCAACGCACCGGGATTCCCTATAAAATCCCCTTGCCCGGATTGCACAAGCAAGTGGGCATTTCAAAATTGCCTGCCCGACTGCAATCAAGCAGACGCCCACAAAGTCTTCTAATCATCCAAAGACCCGTCACCAGAAAGAACTTCTCCAGTACTTTTTAATATCAAGCCCCCCCTTTTTTATTATGTCTAAGAGCAACTAATACATTTATTTTTTTTGGCAAGTAGAGCAACTAACAATTGACTAGCCATTCTTCTGGACAAATCAGAGAGAGTCACAAGTTAGTATTGCATAAAATAAACAGGCCGGCATTCTTACAGATCTGATATCCAAACTCAACCAAAACGAGACATTTTATTACGTTACATCACTTTTCAAACAAATGTGCCCTTATATTTTCATAGTACAAAAAAAAAAAAACAAAAGAATATAGAAACGAAAATAATTTGACTGTTTTGACTCGTTTCTGGACAGGAAACTTTCATCTTACACATCCTATAACCAAGTTCATTGGATTCTCAGATCAAAACAATAATTACAAAGCACGTATAAATACCTACATCCTATGTGCAACTAAATATATTAGCGATTCTGTCGGAGAGACTCGAAGTGCGCAGCAAAGGTATCATAGTCAGGAAGTTTTGGATGAACATGACTAGCCTTTCCAGTAGATGGAGTCTCCGCACTTGAAGACTTGGAAATACCACTGATACGTGATGTTGATATTTTTGGAAGAGAACCAGATGGATGTTTCATAGTAGATGACTTCAAACTTTCCTCATTCGAGGATCTCTTGGATTCTGGTATTGGCTTAGATGCCTGCTCTACCGATTGACGCTTCTCAGAACTTCTCAGGTGATCTGAGCTCTTGATCTGAGACAAGGGCTTTTGTAGAGCTTCAGTTGAAGAGGATTTCCTTTCTGCTCCATAGTCCAGAGTGGATGATGCATCAGACGTACCCTTAGCCTTCAAATAAGAGCTCCTACTGGTATTTGGAGAAGAGGCTTTTGTCCGTCGAGAAAATCCAGAAATTAGACTAGGATTGCTGATGGAAGCTTGTTTAGGAAGATCTTTCTCAGAATCGCTAGGATCTGCATCAAAATATGTAATTGGGACCTTTGAGCTTGAATTTTTATTTACTTTAGTGCCTGCTTTCTGATTGTACGTCTGTCGACTACTGCTAATAGTCTGCCGTGAGGGTTCCTCTGAATCATCATTATCAGAATCAGAAGATGAGACCGGGGCTCTAGTGCTTAGGCTGCTTGGCTCTTTACTTTGTTTTAAAATCACTTTCTGATTGTGTGGCTCTTGATCGCGAGCATCAGGACTAATTGTAGTCCTGACCCTTTCAGAAGAAGAGGATTGCTCAATCTTGGAAGAAGTATCGCCAGACGCTTGCTTGAATGATGAAGCATCACCTGATGAACTTCTAGTATAAGGCGGACGCCTCAAACCCTTGTTTCGAAGGCCTCCTCTCAACTTTCCAAAGTTCAACTCACTACCACTTTCTAAACTAGATTCCTTCAGAAGTTCATTATCTTTCCAAGTATCAGGCAATGGTGGCGTCTGCTCCTTGTCCTCAATGCTCAAATCTGATCCAGACTTTTTAAGTTTTGGAGATGGTAGGTCACCATAACCAAACTTTTTATCAGAAACACCACCAAATTCCTTCCCTTGGTTTGTCTCAAGGCGTACTTCCATGGGTTCCAAATCAGCGGAAGAGGGTGGCGACCATGGCTTTCTGTTAAATGCCACATTTTCCTTCTCTGCAGATGAAGATGCTATCAACTCATGACTTGCACTCTTGCTCAGCTCAGAATTTCTGGGGTAAGCACTCCGTTCACGAGGATACATACTAGGATCCGTATTCACAACAAGCTTTGATTTCTCCAGCTCCTCTTCACCATCTGAATCATCATAAGTCACGTGCCGTGAATCATGTGGTTGTGAAGGAACCGTAGAACTTTTCAAACTTTCAGAAAATACAGGAGAAGAATACTGCTCGTAGGAAGAATGCAAGAAATCATTTGGTTGTGAAGGAACCGTAGAACTACTCAAACTTTCAGAAAATACAAGCTCGCTGGAAGAATGTGATTGGGAAATAGACTTTCCAAATATCTCATCAATGTTTTTCCTGGGGCTCCAAGCATTTGTATTCTCTAACAGATTTGCCTGTAATTTTATACCTGGAGATGAAAAATGCAAACTAGATTCTTGTCCCTTTAACTCGTTCCCAACATCAAATTTATAATCATCATCATCTGAACCATATTCGTCAAAAACCATAGCAGCATTGTCATAAGAATTTGTCTTCTTGTTACTAAAGATGTTTCCTTCATCAATACCAAAAGGTTCCTGACCAGCATCATCACTAGAAGTGCTTGAATGAGAATGAGAGGAAGCTCTGCTAGATTGTTTTCTGATTCTTACATCTCCAATATTATCAACGTTCTCAGATTTCATACGATCATTCGGTTCATTAACGATTTCTAACCCACTGTTGCTGGATTGCTTCTTCACACTCAGTTCACCTAAAGAATTACTGTTCTCTAGTTCAGATGAATTCTTTCGAGAATACCTATCTGTAGTTTGGGAACGATTAACCAATGGGTTATTATCAATGGAATCTGTAGTTGACTTCAAGGAAGCTGACCAGCTAGACTTGTCAGTGTTCTCATGATCATCCCTGTAAAACCTTTCAGCTGTTCCTGGCAGGATATCTTGCTCAGTGCGATCAATTTGCTCATCATGCCTCCAAGAATTTCTTTCAGGAAAGTCATTATTAACTGGACGTTTGGCAAGATGTTCACCTTGCAATTTGGAGCCAGCATATTTTCGAGACCCTTCATCACTTGGCCCATAAGCAGAAGACTTGTGTGATTCAGTAGAATATTGCCTATTGACCTGTGAACGGCTTGAAAGCTCTGCAGCTGCTCTGGCAGCCCTACTTGCAAGCTCTGCAGATTCAGCAGCTGCCTGTGCAGCAGCGGTAGCATCCTTAAATTCCATATTCCAATTCTGCCTACCCAAAGAAAAAGCATTGCCATCCCCAGAATATGTATGCCTAGATTCTCTCTCTTCACTTCCAGTTCCTGTAAGACAGAAGCCCATAAATCCACTTTGAGAAAGAGTAGATAATAAGAAATTGGCCCTATGTAAAACTTTGAATGAGTAAGAATTTACCTATCGTTTTTTTTTATAAGTAATAAACCAATCTCATTAAAAAGTAAGAATTTACCATCTTCAAATGGATACTTCACATACCTGACGATCCCGCTTCTGGATGAAAAGTGCCAAATGTTGTGACCGTTTTAGCGCCACCATGTGCAGAATCAAAATTTTGGGTGTGAGGTGATAATCTTGCGTTGTGCTCATAGAAATTTCCAGATACACCATGCCTTGCATCATGTTCAGCCGGAGCTTGAACATTTGGAGGAGGTCTGTTGTCATCATGATTAGGTGGAGCTTGGACATGAGGCTCCACAGATAATTTACTGGCCTTCGCAAAATTGTTTGGTCCATTCTGATCAAATATTTGAAAATGATATTAGTAAACAACAAAACGATTAAAACAATGAAAGGCGGTGGTGGTTACTTCGTAACTTTTCTATTAGCTATGCTCTATGATAATGTCACAACAAGCAATGTATGAACCAATTTGAAATGAGCACATCTTACCAGCAAATCCTCAGGGGGGCTTGTATCTTTCTCTTCTAATGAGTTAGGATCCCATTTAACGTTATGTTCCTCAGCAATTGCACTCAAAATTTTGATCTTGGTCTGAACATCAGGTGCTTTGGCAGATAATTTCTCAATCAACTGAATAGGACAACATTAAAAAATAAGCAGTGACACTAAACCCTTGATCTTTGACAGAGTACATTACCCTCTGTAATTCGAATCAAGAATAGTTAAACGTGCCATCCGGAAACTTACCATGCGACCTACACCACAATCTGGACGTAATTCAGAAGCAGCTGAGCTGAATTCTTTTCCATATTTAGCTGTCAAATGTTTACGGATATCCATGAGCTCTGGAATGTCTGCACATCTTGGAGATGCAAATATTAAACTTGAAATGGCTTCCTTCAGATCAATGGGACAGTTTCTGGAAAAATATGAAATAGATCAGCACAAAGCAAGCTCTCAAAACTCAAGAACTAAGAAGGTTGGCAATAAGACCAACTAAGACAACATTGTCTTGATAATATTATCTTTTTAACCACAGGCAAGAGAAACCTTTATACACCCAACCCCTCACAGTTAAGATCATAATGCTGAAATTTACTTCTAATAGTATTGTGAGTCCACTATCAACCTAATTTAAAGATCTTATACTAAATCTAATAGTGGAGCACCTACAACACTGTAATTCATGTCTCACTCAAAAGAACACTATAGGTAGACAGATACTTAAGCCACATGATTAGACAGGACTGTAACCCAACATAAAAAGTCTATCTCCCTTTACTGGCCTCAAGTTACGCAAAGTTATGATCTTCCACATTGACATACATGTCTCTAGCAGAACAAAGAAGCTTAGATCTCTAAATTCTGAAGAAAATGCTTTTATCCACAAGCACACACTTCTTCACCAGTTTTTTGTGTATGTAATTATGCATGCTAACAAGAAAATGCTAAGGTTACTCAAAATAACTATTATTTTTTTTACACATTTACATACTTTTGCGACTCAATCATTGGTAAGCGAGCCACAATAAGTTCGCAGTATATCTCAATAAGTTCATATGCTGCCTTTGTCTTCTCCTCCCTGACAACATGTTCAACCTGAGGTGCAGGATAAAAAGAAGTCACTAAAAAGAGAAGAAAAAGAAGGTACAAATGAAAAAGAGTAGAGAAAAAAGCAAAAGTATACAGTTTCTATCACCATAAAAACCTTAGGAAAGGGCAAATCACAAAAACATGGACTTAATTTACCTTTAAGATAAGACATCAGAAGCAAAGGGCCAAAGCATGAAGTTAATATTGGCTAATTTGCTAATTAGCCTTATAAAAGCAAAATTAATGGCATTAAATATGCCACTTTATAAAAGTGGATAGATCTTGGTCCTGATTGATTTAATACTACTTGAGCTGTCAAAGCCAGGAATTTTTTGTATTTTTTTTTATGAAGATAAACCCCTTCAAGGCAGGGCCACTTTGTGAACCAACCCCTGTCAAGTAAACCTGAGACCCGTGTAAAGCGCCCCTTCCACACGGATCGGGTAATACTCCGGCTTTGACGGCGGGTTGGCCCCAAAGAATTGTTTACACCCAAGGGGATTCAAACTTTAGACCTCATGAGACTACCACAAAGACCAAGACCCTTATCACTTGAGCCAACCCCTTGGGGTTATCAAAGCCAAGAAATTGTATACTTCATATCCATGAGATATTTCTTTCCAAAATGCAACTTTCGATTAAGATATCTTTCTCTCAATTGAAAAATGAGCATATGAATATTGCAATACTGAATCATACTTTTGACCCTTGAAAGTTGGCCTAGTATGATTTTCATCCCTAAAAGTTAAGTTCCAATTTAGTCCTTAAAAAATTTAAATAGTAGCAATTTAGTCCTCTCATCCATCAAACTGGAAAAAAATTACTGATGTGGCAAATGGAGAGATGAGCTGGCACATCAACAGTGTATGTGGCATGTGAAATGACCATATGGTATATGCCATGCCATGTCAGCAATTAATATAAAAATAGTTAGTTCTTTATTTTTTCACTTTTCACTAAAAGAACAAAATCTCCCTCTTTCTCTGTCTTCGAATACCCCCTGCAACTGCCCCAATCCAAGACCTCTCCCTCCTGCCTTGGTCCGGAGCTTTGTCTACGCATTCTGCAAGGGCCAGTCCCATTACCACTACCACTATGTTCTCTACCGCAATCTCAAGCCCTAGAATGAGACTGCCACCAAGGATGAGGGGATCCTCAAGATTGCCAATCTCAGCCTTGGTTGCACATTTACACTCCTCCCTTTTTTTTTTTTGCTTTAAACTCTATTTTGTGGCTAAGAAAATAGAGAAAAATGAAAGAAAAGAGTTTTGATGCCTTGTTCCAATTGGGTGCGGTTGCGTGGTGCAGCAGAGGAGTGAGAGGGAGTGTGAGAAGGGGGATTGAAGGTGGAGAGAGAGAGAGAGAAACAAAAAAGAAAACAAAGGTAAAAATTAATGGTCAAGGTGCCAAACTCTATGATGGTGATATGGCAGCAAAGAGCTGATGCTGGTGATACGCTGGTGGGTTTGGGGTGGAAGAGGGGAGGTCGACCAGATGTGAGAGGGTATTTTTTTTCTTTCAATAAAAGGTAGAAAATAAAAATTATTGTATTTTAGTAATTGTTAACCTGGCAGATTCCATGTGGTCATTTCCCATGCCACATATTCTACTTGAGAAATGCTATTAACCATACTTTTATCACACTTGGCTGATGTGGCACTAACAATCAACCGTTGTTAAAAAAAAAAAAAAATTCAAGGGCTGATTGACAGTGTCACATCAGCAAAGTAGGATAAAAGTGTGGTGCATAGCATTACTCGTTCTGCTAATATGCCACCTCATCTTTCTGTTTGTCATATCAGCAATTTCCCTTGATTTGAGGAATGGAAGGTCCAACTGCCATCATTTTAATAATTTAAGGACGTAGAACTCTTTTATTGTCAAGGATAAAAATCAAACCTAGGTCTGATTCAAGGAACCAAAAATGTAGTTTCACTAAATAATGCAAAGTTTCCAATCCATCTTGTTCACAAATTTGCACCATTCCCTTACCATAGAAGTTTCTTTTAGACCTTTAGGAGTGACTAATATTTCTTTCTTTTTCTTTTCCCCTTTTAAATGCAATTCTAGCACAATACATTCACCATTCATAGCCCCCCTCAGTTTATTACAATCACCAGTACCTTCAGACACGCCACTAAAGAGCTTGATTATTTTAACACAAAGAATAACCTATAATGGAGAAAAAAAAATATTCATACCAATGATAGTCAACCAAACCAAAACTCAACCTGTACAGACTGATTCCAAAAGAACCAAAAATGGTGAATAAACAATAATAAACATACTAGAATTCATACTATCATAACAGTGATTAGATATCAACGAAACTCAAACCCATAGACAATTCTACACGATGAAGGATCTGTATAACATACTCGAATTCTAGCGGTCCGGTCCTGCCCAGACTCGAGCAATTGGGCTACTTCCCTCTTTAGCTGCTTCAGCTGTGCTTCCCTCTTATTCTTCAACAGCTTTATGCGCGATACCGCAAGCTTCAACGCTGTTTTGCTGCATCAAAAAACAACCAAACATGGCTTTGATTTAAAAGAGAGTAAGTACACAACAAAGAATCCATTAACTGGTTAATTGGCAACCCGATTCACTAACTCCAAACTTTCTTTTCCTTTCCTACCTTTTCTCAGAAACCAAACAGAGACTTAAATCTGCCAAACAAAAAAAAAATTACCATTTGGCGGGCTTGAAACTCTTGTGAAGCATTATTATCCAAAGTAGAGACCGAAATTCAGATCCTTCGATTTGCAGACCAAAACTGGCAAAAATTAGGGTTCTAATCCCACGCGAAAGGGACCGATATGAGATTTTTATTTTTTTGCAATGATAACTTAATGACGGAATTTAAACCGAGAGAGAGCGAGAGACTTTTCTTAGATACGAAGAAGGTGCGAAACGGAATCGATGGGACTTCCGCGTAATTGAATTTTCAATGGAAACAGAATGACTATGGTATATGAAGGTGCAGGGAAACCAATCCTGGAGTTGACTTTTCTATTTGACCAATTTACCCATTTTTTAGTTTCCGACCATTAATAATAACTCAATGGAAAATGTTTATGATATTTGGATTTAGGCTGAATAAAAAATTGTGGGATATTTTTTTGTAGTTTTTTAACGGACTAAACTTAATTTTTAGTTTTTTATAAGAAAACGAAAAAAAAAAATTGAATTAAATCTATACCGTTAAAAAAAAAAAAAAAAAAACGTAAACTCACGTTTCGACTATATATTTCTTACCCCATGACTCCATGAGTATACTATCTTATAAAAATGTCGAATGTAATGCCAATGCTGGAATTGGCGCTGCTTGGGGGGAGGGGGGAGGGCGTAAGTTATTAATTAGTTAAATATTTTTATTACAACCTAAACTCCTTACCATGCAAGATTGTTAGATGTGACTATTAGTTGGTTTTAAGGGTGGTTCAGTCACTTCTATAATTATAACCTAAACCCCTTATTATGCAAGATTATTAGATGTGATCGGCCATCAGTTGATTTTAAAGATGATTCGGCCACCCCTATAATTAGCCTGAGGGACTAGTCAAATCACTTCATGGTCAATCATTCTCTTAGCTTAGCCCCATATGTTTTTGAGGTGTTATGTAAAGAGGAATGTTATATGTCTAATTTTTTTATCCAACTTTGTATATGTAGACAAAGATGACCCCCCACATACAAAATTTTTAAAGAGTTTTATTTTACATTTGTGGAGTCCATTTTTGTCCACATATATAAAGTTGGATGGAATTGGATAAAGGAGTTGAAAATGTAGCATTTTTCTTATGTGAATTGCTACATTATAAATAACTTATAATAAAAATTGTAATACCTTAAAACACTCAAAGCAATATATTATATATATATATATATATATATATATATAATATATATATATATATATATTATAATATATATATATATATATATAAAATACTACTGATAATTGCTGATATGGAATAATTCAAAACAAATTATTGAAATTTGAAGAAAGCTAATTGATAGAATATTATAAATTTTAGAAAATCATATCCAATTCAAAATAAAAACTTAAAAAATAAATAAATAATTGTTAATGATCTGCAAGTGGGTCAACAAGGCTTTAAAGGGCCAGACTTGAATGGAAGTTGAAGGCAGGTACCAATAGCATTCATGTTTAGCATTTCAAAGCCTATTGGGATGGAATTGGATAAAGAGTTGAAAATGTAGCATTTTTCTTATGTGAATTGCTACATTATAAATAACTTATAATAAAAATTGTAATACCTTAAAAACACTCAAAGCAATATATTATATATATATATATATATTATATATATATAATATATATATATATATATATATATATATATATATATATATATATATATAAAATAACTACTTGATAATTGCTGATATGGAATAATTCAAAACAAATTATTGAAATTTGAAGAAAGCTAATTGATAGAATATTATAAATTTTAAGAAATCATATCCAATTCAAAATAAAAACTTAAAAAATAAAATAATAATAATTGTTAATGATCTGCAAGTGGGTCAACAAGGCTTTAAAGGGCCAGACTTGAATGGAAGTTGAAGGCAGGTACCAATAGCATTCATGTTTAGCATTTCAAAGCTAAAAACTTTCTGATGCAGCGTATCTTGAATATTTATAGCACTAAAGTAAGGATTCCGAATTTTGAATGTAACCATTGGGTCAGTAAATGTGAGTTTTATGGGATCCACTTGTTTAAACAAGTGAGTAAACTGCTTGAGGTGTATGTTAGAAAGGAAGATTCAGAATTTTGTTTTGTGTTTCTTTAAAATTAATGTGAATTTTAAAATTATTATTAGATCAAAATTTAATATTAGTTTATTACAAATTTAATTGTAATTTTAAATGTCATTTTAAGTTTGAAAGGATACAAGAAAAACGTGGATCTTTTTTGTAGCATTACTCCTACTAGAGATATGTTCGGACATGTAAGTCCAATGAAAGCCTTTTTACATTTATTGTCCAAATTACTAACAATCGAACAACAAAATTAATGTGGATCTATCCCTAAAGTAAACAGTTCGACGAGAAAGAGAGGTCAAGAGGTCTTGAGGTATGTTGCAATTCCATGAATTACAGGAGCTTGCAATTTCAAAGATTTAGATTGTTTATTAAAAAATGAATAGTCTGGATTTAGTCATATAAACCTTCAACAATTTTTTTTAGAAAAAAAATTAGGTAAATAGATGTTCATGTCACTTTTTGAAGTAGTTTGTCACAGATTCATTTTATTCTTTGAAAGGGTGGTCAATCACTCCTAAAAAATAGTTCTCTTAAGGTGGTTAAGTCAGCCAATCACTCCTCAAAGAGTAAAATTGCGGTTGATCACTCTTTTAGAAATGATCGACCACTCCAAGGGATTGCGTAACCACTCTTTTAATTAATTTGTTTTAGGGATTGCATAACCACTCATTTAATTACTTTGTTTTTTATTTATTTTTTTTCTTTTTGTAAGGCTTAAGCAGCAAGATTAAAGCTTAAAGCCTTTCATTTTGAATAAAAGGACTAAATTTTTTGAAATTGCAAGTTCATACAATTCCAAAGAATTACAGGACGAAGAGAGATGATGGGAAATGTACACGAATTGCCAATTGAGGGAAAAAAAAAAAAAACAACAACAACAAAACAAAAAAAACTTTATTATTATAATCGATTGAGGACCATATCTGATGATTTCTTACCCCAACCATACGTAACAACGTATAAGTGGTTGTCACGTTATGATGGCGACAAAAGGTCCTCACAAAAAGTTTTTCATTTTCCTAAACGCCATTGTTGATTAAAATACTTGGTCGTTCTTTTGGAGGGTTACGCAACCTGCGCGTCTTACACAGTGTTGACCCAGCAATTTATGTACAAAAATCTACACATAAAACTCTGAGTTTGCTGAGGGGTCGTCCTTGTTTCTTGTGATAATATTTCATGATTCATCTTCATATGTATGTCTTTAATGGAATCTCGGAAATAATTGGGATCTATGTAAGCAATTTAGGCAGCTAATGTGAAATAATTTGTATGGAACCCACTTGTTCAGATAGTTGGTCGAGAACTCAAGCTAAGTTCCACATAGACTCTATCATATTAGTTGCAATTTGGGCAGCTAATTGCTGTAGATTGCAATCCTCGACAAAAAAAAAAAAGATCTAGCTACATCTGCGTTATCATTTCAATTGCTACAAGTTACAATTGAAACTTTATAGAATCACTTATATAAAGTGCAATCTTACCTAATAAAAAATCAATAAAAAACTTAATACCCATAAATTTTGTTATGGAGTTTTATATATGTCGTAAAGGTTATTGCAAAACTTTTTCTTTTTCTTTCTAGATTGGTTATTTGCAAACATCCAAAGCGTTAGGAGTTAGCTTTTTCAAATTTTCTTTTTCTTGCTAGATTGGTTATTTGCAAACATCCAAAGCGTTAGGAGTAAGCTTCTTCTATTCTCCTTTTTCTTACTTTTTCTATCATATAAAACGAAAAGGAAGCTATTATTATGTCCTGGTGCAGTGGCTTTTACATATCTTTCGCATCAAGGATTACAAATTGCATAGTTGAATTGAAAAGTATACTTTACCTGGTTTCTTGTTGGACTATTAGAGCATTTTCATTGAGCTCTCTAGTAAAAATGAGCAAAAAGATAAAAACGCTTCATTTGCAACAAATTTGTTGAACATTGTAACTCAATAATACATAAATAAACTAATAAAAATTCATTTTGATTCTATCTTCTTTGGAAATAGTGAACATGGGTAAAAAAATAATATTTTAAATAGACTAGTAAAAGTGAATAGCTAAAATAGATAGTAAGATGTTTGTGCTTTGAAAAAATAGATAACTCATTTTTTTTTTTTAAAATATAATTCTCTAAAATTTGTTGAGCCAGATATAAATACTTTTAAAAATCCATAGCATCCGATTTACTGTTCATAAAAGGAAACACAAGATTGAGGTATAGTGTAATATATAGGGTATTGCACATTGTGCAATAGTTTTAATCTCGACCGTTCGTTAGATTATGCTAGATCATATTGCATATTAGAAAAAATTAAATTTTTCTCTATTTTCAACAATTGTCGACCCATACCTTTATTGTGACCATCGCCAACCTCATTGCTACACCGCCACTACTAGCCTTGCACCACTATCACCATTAGGAGTGGCCAAACCACTCCAAAATAGCCAAAGAGTTGGACGGCCACCTTAGCGATGGTGGTGGTAGAAAATTGATAGTGGCGGTACACTGATGAGGGTGGCAAGAAAATTTTAAATTTTTAACATGTAATATAATGTGGCATAATCTGAGCGGTTTATTTAGAATCAGCCACCCCATATTTTACGGTTCAGAATATTCTAAGTATTCATCTGCCTCAGATTGCCTCGTTTGATAAATGGTGCTGGGCTCCTTCTCCTTCAGGGCAATTTTCGGTGAAATCTGCTCATGATCTTACTCTTTTTGTGGAAGGCCATGTGTCTCCTTTTTCCTCTGAAGTTTGGCTGTCCCTGTGGGGTCTAAAAATTTAAGCTAGGCTGAAGCATCTCTTATGAAAAATTGCTTGGGACATTTTACCTTCTCATTTTAAGATTGGGCGTTTTGTAGTCTCTGAAGAGGTCGATGCTTAGGTTTGCCCTTTTTGTAAGGGTCTTGTGGAGACCCTCTGCCATATTTTTTTGGATTGTGATTTAGCTAGAATTTTGTGGAGAAGTTCCCCTTGGCCTCTAATGACTTCGGGTTATGCTTCTCGGCCTATCTCTGATTAGATTTCAGCTATAATTTTTCATGTTGCTTCTTTTGCTATTCATTCTTCTAAAGTTAGGAAATATCAGCTTTTTGCAGCTCTAACTTTGAATTTTATTTGGATGTCTAGGAATAAGCTTATTCATGAGGGACTAGTTCCCTCTCCCAGTAAAGCTATTCTCCATATTTCTCATGTTTTGAATTCTCACGTGGCTGCTTGGAGGGATTGTGCTCTTTCTTCTATCTGGATGCCCCCATCTAAGGGTAGTTTTAAGTGCAACTTTGATGTAGTTGTGAAAAACTCCTTTGCAATAGCTGTTGTCGTAATCACTGACGATCATGGTAATATTGTTTTGGTTGCCACTCAGAAGCTTTACTCTCCGGATGCTCTTCAAGGCGAAGCTCTTGCTACTCTCTTGGGTGTTCAGCTGGCTTCTTTTGCTAGGTTGGATCGGATGGTGTTGGAGGGTGATGCTCTCTTAGTAGTGCTTGCTATTAATTCTCCTTTCTTGTTTTGCTTCCTGGTCTTTTGCTAATTGTATTTCAAACATTAGCTTAGTTTTAAATTCCTTTTAAAGCTGAGAAACTTTGAAAGTGTCTAAATGTGCCAACTATCATGTACATGTTTTAGCTAAGTGGGCCGCGACCAATCTAATTTTTGATAGCATTTTCATAGGATTTTCTATTCTCTCTTCCATTCGAATTAGGAGTGAAAATAATCCTCCCCTATAACCATTTTCCCTTATTGAATTAGAAGAAAGAAAAAAAAAAAAACCACCCCATATTCTAGAGCATGCAATGATTAGGTATTCCATGAACACAAGCTCAAATGATTTGACAAGTTGATTTCGGCTTTTTCTTTTCATTCTTTTCAAGTTTTTGGAGAGAGAGAGAGAGATATGTCCTTGCAACCTATGACCATAAAACATGGCACAATCAAAATTTGAATTCTACTAATCTAGATGATCAATGATTAGCGAAGAACTTGAGCGGAAAAAGCATATTGCTTTGGTGAAATGCCTTTCTGTTGGGGCCAGGTTCGTAGAACGTCACTAATTGCATTCTAACACGACAGAATTGTTCCCACAGGGCTTCTATATGTTGGAGACATCCCTTACGTGGGCTTCATCTTTTATTGGACTCACATAGATAGGTCCTCTAACTCAACCTTAAAAGCTGTTTATTGTTTTGATAGAAAGAAAAATATAGCTGTTTGCAGAAGCCAGTGCCCACTAACGAGTTTCTTGAATTAGTATTACTTTAGAAGAATGCTACACAACACGTTTATTTTACCATTTGTTACATTCAATTAATGTGATACTGTCAATCAATTATTAAATCAGTTCTTGTTTAAAAAAATATTAATGCTAAAAATTATAGTTTTATTTCACAATGCAAAGATTAGTTTCTTATATATATATATATATATAAAGATTGGTTGAAACTATCGTATCAACATTGTGAGATAAAAATGTAGTATATAGCATTTACTCATAAAAAAATTCGAGGGCTTATTTGATCTGCCACATTAGCATAATAGAATAATGATGGAATAAAAGTGGTCTCTAGCATTATTCATTACTATATCATGCATCTACCATCAGCAATTGTATTGCCTACTTCACAATGACAATGGCCTCCGTTTTGGAAATCATTTTCAGTAGTACATTCAAGGGAAATGCTATTGATAGTGTCGGCGAATAACAAGGCATACATAGACCCTAGGATGATCAAAGTTTTCTTCCATGTTTAGTTGGCAAAAATCTATTAGACTGTCTGTCCTTAAAACATGTGATTCTTCTATATATTTTTAAAAATGCTCTAAGGACAGATGTTTGTTTAATAAACTAAATTAAAAGAATTACATCTAACCCAGTTCGAGTTATATTATGTATGCTGAAAATACTATTATATTGCTTATTGCAATTCTTCCTCCCCTAGGAACGAATTCCTCATGCATGGACCGAAAACAATATAAAACATCACCCTCTCTTGCTTGTATCAAAAATACTTGTTCATCCTATCCGAAAACAATACTTGTTCATCCTATCCTTATATGCACATCCCAACAATGACACCAGCATCCCATGCATACATCTCGAAGAAAAAGCCTCACATCAAGAATAGATAGATTTCCTTTGGCCACTAGTTGTATTCATGTCAAGAATCAGACAAGCTTTGGTATATATGTGAGAACTAGTGAATTCAAAATTCGAGAACCTCTCAAGTCAGAGCTCAACCTTCGTGTTAGCAAACTGGCTCATTAAGATGGCGAAATCCATACCTTGGACCATGGTAGGCACAGCTGTCTCATAAGGACACTCCCAAGAAAATCCGACCTTCCTAGACTTAAGTACTCTCTTTATGCAGCTCTTAAACTTCTCATGACATTTCACATTGGCCAAACCTGCGAAATAAAGAAATTAACGAGTTAGTGGTAAGGAGCCTCCCTGTTATGATTCATGATAAAATGTCATCATATTTTCAAATTTCACTTTTCAAATCTTTTTGTGTTACAAACAATCAACCATTTCAAGCAGGTGGATAAGAGGGCACATAATATCCAATCAAGTTATGCCGGCCACTAATGCTTCCCTTTTATCCTTCCTTGCTTGATATTTGAGACACAAAAATGTTAGGGAAACAAATCAAATGGCATGGTTCTTCAAGTAACATGGCAACCTCCAACTTTCAAAATCCAACAGGATAAAGCAAATAACATACCAATCCACCATGAAGCTCCAACCCTAAAGTTCAAATTTGTTTTATTCATTTTTCAATTGAAACCAGATGCAAAGCACTATAAACCATAAACGATATGACAAGTACTCAATACTTTCCAAAAGCTAACATTCTGTTCAATGAGTTAACAAAAGTCAGGCATATGAACGTTTAGCTTGTGAACCTATCTTATTACTGCCTCTTCTTAATATGGAATGCTTCAACCTTTTTTTCTCCAACAATGGTAATTAATCAGATCTATATATATCACAACCAAATCCATTTTAATAAATTACTACTTGTATCAAACACCTAAACTGATAGGTAATGCTACTTTAAATCACTTAACCATTATTATAAAATCCCCCTCATGTTTGGGCTAAGAGTTTATGCCTTACCCTTAAACATTTAACTTTAAATGGGAGGTAGAGTAGAGTCAAAAATTTAGGACAATCTTTTCTAATACCATTGATAAATTACTATTTATCTTGTAGAAAATAGTAAAATTTTGCAATTCTTATTAGTGGCACCAAACAATTACATGAAACAACTATAACAATGCATCGAAATGATGTATTTCTACAACGCCAAACGAAGATATAACAAGTAGCCAACGCATATTTAGGGTTCGTTTTAGTTTGCGATTTCAAACATGCGATTTTAAAAATACCAATTTGAAAACACTGTTAAGCGTTTGGTAAAATCATAATTTGGCACTTAAAATTACAATTTAGCTATTTAAAATCATGCGTTTTTTAAAATACATTCCATTGCCTGCGATTTGAAAACGATCACAATTTTTTTAAAATGCACTTCCATACAATAAAATTTTATGTGATTTAGTTCAAAATTACATTTTTAGTCTCGTAGTGCCAAACTTACTCTAATTTCCTCTTTCAGCAGAACTACTCAAATTTCACACTACAATATCGATACAGATGTTTAAATTTATGCATGCAAATCCATTTGATATGTAGGAATACCGTGTTTATCGACGCATTCATCGTGAATTTTGCAACAAGCATCGAGATCGTCGCACGGTTTTTCTCCGGGACAACCGGTCCACCCTACTCCGCAGTACTTCCCGTATCGGATTCCAACGTCTAAGATTTTGACAAAATTATAGAAAAAGGAACGAATTTATTGATTAAATAAAGAAATAAAAATGTTCTAGAGAAATTTTCGAGAATGCAGGCAATGCAATTGAAGGATTTGGATCGGACTTACTATCACAATTCATGGCAACACAGGTTCTGCTGCATGTCACCTGTCGTTCAAGAAAATAAAGAATTGGTGGTTTTCAGGACTATATATTTTCAGATCCGGCGCTTTTTTCTGACTTTTTCTCGGGAAACAAACAGAAAGAGAGAGACATGACCTTGGAGTTATTGATGGAGCACTCGGCAACGACGGTGAGGAAGGTGAAAACGAAGGCGAATGCTACGGAGACACTAGTCCGAGAGGGGGCGTCGGCTCCACGCGGCATTTTCCGCTCACGAAACCGGCGTCGTCTGCCGGTCTCCTCCTTCTTGTTCGTCTCTCTAATGTCGTTAGCTTCAGCTGTTTCTATCCTATTCCAAATTCTTTTCCTAACCAAGAAAGGACGTTAAAATTACTAGACCACCCTTGAAATGAAAGGTCTAGGCATTTAGTATTTACAAGAGAACGGCCCAGAACTCCTGCCTGCCAGCCAGCGGTGACTATTCGGGTTACGTGTTGGGTTGTGTCGTTTCATGTCAAGTATCGCAACTCATTTTAACGAGTCCAATTCAGCCCATTTATTTAAACGAATTAATTTTTTTAATTTAACACAATTCATTTAAATAAACAAATAACATGATACCATATGTATAATTCGTTTAATAAACAAATCATTTTTTGTTAACTCGAGCACGACTCATTTCAATATGTTTTGACTTGTTTAATATAAATGGATTAGATTGAATCAAATACTTAATATAATTTGATTAATACAATTTTCATATCTTATAAGCAAGGGCATAACTATAATTTTAGGTGAGGGGGCAAACTTTTTTTAAAAAAAAAAATTTGTGTTTTGGGGGTCCATCCCATAAAAAACAAATATTTAAATGCATTTTAAAAAATTTTAGGGGATTGAAAAAAAAAAAATTGGGGATAGTTCCTAAGGTGGTTATTCCCATGCTTTTAAGTATAAATTGTATCAATTATACATATTTACAATTAGATTCATGACAATCAATTTAATAATCAATATCCAATTATTTATAACCATAATTAATAAATATAACTCAACTTCTGAGGACAATATCCATTCAAAATAATATTATAATCCAATAAAGTTCATTTACATAAACAAATACGTAGCAATAAATAAAATAAAATTACATTCCAACAAATAACATGATAAAGCCTCCTCACTAAGACACTAAGCATCAACATTAATTATTAATAGAATGAAAAGTCGATGGATTTGAAATGCAATTTAAATTTATACAGGTTATGCGGGTCAATTACGTGTTAAGCAAGTTGATCTGAGATTGACCTGTTTATTAATTATATCTAATTAGGTCGATTCGGTTTGACCTGAATCTTATTACACTAAACTCTAACTCATTAATTTAGTGTTGTGTTTGTGTCATATTCATGGGTCGTGTCAAAAATTGTTATTGTGCCTGTACTTGATTATATGTCACAGTGATTGTTAAATTTTTGGTTTTTTATTTGTTTTCAAAATAAAAATATGAAGAAAAAATTCAAAATTCAAAATACTTTTCAAAACACAAAATTAATTTTCATCTTTATATTACGTCATAACACTTTTTTAAACCAAAAACAAAAAACACTACTCACAACACATTAACAAACACATCCACAAAAAGCACAAGATTCTCGCATGCATTTTTATAGGATTAGCATATTTTAGTTTTGAAATGAATGTAGGAATAGGTTGGAGGACATCTATTAAAAATGCATGTGTGAATTATATATATTAAGGATGTATGCCAATTTAATTGACTAAGTTGAAATAATTTCATCCAACCTAATTTGAAGAAAACTATCCATTTTATAATATGATTTGTCCTCATGGCACATGGACTAAATGTCGCACACGTGAATTGGATTTTTTTTTTAATTATTCTTTGCTTCTCAAAATTTAAAGAGCGACATACTTTTATAACCAAATTAAAACCCAAAATCTTGCCCTAAATGTGTGTGTGTGTTTTTTTTTCTAAGCATTTACAAATAGACGTTGGGAAAGCGAGAAATACAACAACCAACATAACACAAAATAAGGGTAGGGCAACTTAACAAACACTCAAAATCAACTAGTACATTACAACTAAAGCCTAAAACCTATTGGGAATGGGCCAAAAAGTTGGCCCAACCCATTTGATACTTGGCTCCTTAGCTAAGAACAAGGCTGCTATTAATGACGGTTTGAATTAGTTGACCAAAGGCGGATCTGCCTAATAAAACACCAACTACATAAGCAAGCGAGCTTGGAGACCGTAGCAAAGGAAAGAGCATTAGAACCGGTTGGATTAAAATTGCTTGAGTGGAGCACCACCGCAGTATCCAAAGATAGAGGTACCTAGCGTTGAAAGCGCAAGGGATACTGCATATGAGTGCAATTGGATATAGGAGTTTTCATGAACAAAAAAGGGTACCACCTATGAAGATCCAAATGTGAAATGAAGAGCAAGTTGTTGGTTCTTAGATGGTTTCAAGAATTCACGGTTGATTATTCTTATTATGTTGCTTTATTTTGCTTTCTTACAATGAATTATGAGGGTAAGTTCTTACATATTGTCTTCCAATATGATGTAATACTGAGCCAACGTTAGATCCTATTACTGAATTAGTCTAGTCCCTCCAAATAAAAATTCTTGATCCCATCTTAAGTGTGCATCTACGATGATCCCTTGTGCAACTTCAGTACGGGACCAAGAGAAGGTTTAATATGTGTTTGAGTTACATCCAGTATGTACGGGGGCTCTGCACAATGATCAAGCGACGGGTACACAACTAATCAAATTAAATTTTACAGATCTAATAGTGTATATTACCATATGATGAATATGTTTTCATATTATTTAAAAAATTTAAATGACGTGACATCATATACACTGTTAAATACAACAAAACAAAATCTAAACTATAAAATAGATCTCCTCCATTTAAGTGAAATTGCGAGATCATATTCCATAAAGAACACAATCAACCATCATGCCTTCAAGAAAGCAATTTAAAGATAAACCAAAAAATCCTTGGATCCCCCTACAAACTGCTGCTAAACATTAAGTACAGATATTTAGATAAAGAGTAATGCTACACTTCACACCTATTTTATCACACTCACTTTATTGGTGACATGGCATGAGCTAAATGAAGAAAGAAAGTCTTCCTTTTTTTAAAGAGAATCCTTGTTGCCCAACTTTTTTCTCCAACTTCGTCAAACTTTGTATATATGACTTTTTTTTTTTTTAAGGAGTTTCATTTCGTATTTGTAAAGCCCATCTTTGTCCACATATACAAAATTAGCTAAAGTATGAGAAAAAAGTTGAACATCAAACATTTCTCTTTTTTAAAAGGTCATTCAACCCATGCCACATCGATTAGTATAAAGTGAGTATGACAAAATGGGTGTGAAAAATAGATTTTTTTTTTGTGGAGAAAATATGTTGGGAAATTGTAAAGAAGTTATAGTAAACCTCCTACCGAGATGGAAATTCACCTAGGAGAAATTGTAAATAAGTTTTAGTAAATACTAGAACAGAGAAATGTATTGAGGTTGAAGTAAAACAGCAGATCAATACAAGTGCAGTATCATCATTCATTCATTAGCAGCAGTAGCTTCCAACAAAGATAACAAAACAACAGCAAGGTGCATATGAATATACTTCAAACGCATGAATTATTAATAATGCCAGAGATTCCAACCGACTTCTCAGCTTCAAAAATTTTGCAGAAGAACAAAAATTTTGATGCAGGGCTCCCGCAATTCAGATCACAAAAATAACGAGAAGCTTACAAATACAAACCCCTTAAACGGTGGTTATCCTCAGACATAGTAACCAGTGAAAGTAAAACCCCTTCCCACAATCTCACCAGCACAAAACCATGCGAAGCATTCCAGCCCAAACAAAGCAGCAATGCCAGCATCTTCGACCTTCAGCTCCTGCCTGTTCTTCCATAAATGCTTGACATAATCAAGTTCCTTCCAAAATGACTCGTAACGACCAGGAATACTGTACAGAACAGAAAAGAAAAAATTAATAAATAAAGTCAAATAAAGTTGCAGATATGTATAAATCCTAAGGAAAGCTACATACGATATTTCACTAACGAGTTTAGATGACATGCATTTAAAATGTTCATCTTTTTGCATGGGGCAGGATTTAACATATAGCAATAAAAATTGCAACTCTATTTTTTTTTCTGGGCAATTGCAACTCCATTTAAAAGAGGTGAAGATTGTATCAAACAAAATGTCATTGATTGGTCCTCCCAAGCACAATCTAAGGCAACCTGAGTATGAGAAACACAGTAAAACCATTTTCATGAATTGGATTCTCATAAAACCGAAAAACTTATATCATGATTTCAACATCTGCCCACAAGTTTGTCTAACCATTCTTCCAAACCAAATCACATTGATACTTCAGAGTTCAACTGTGAGAGCTATAAGCTATGTCAGAACCTTGGACCTCATTGGACTAGAAATCACTTTGCATGCTTCATAATCGCTTTGCTGACACAACTACTGTTTCCAAGATCTTCCGCACAGGGAACTGATAAGTGAAATGAAAGCATGGAACATGAGAGAGCAATATGATCCATTCTATGGCAATCATCTAAGCGCTCTCAAACCTACTCTTCTCCTTATTACCATCTTCCATGATGGCAAAGGCAAAAACAGCTCTAATGCCAAGTCAAACTTGCATCTTAATGATGTTCATTTCTTTTCTTTTGTCTCAGTGTAAAAGTCTTAATTGGACAAAGGAAGAATAAAGTATGAACAGGCATTAGCAGTTAATTTCTGTAGTGAAGATCTCGTCTCCATAAAAGAAGCTCAATGTAGCCCACAAGCATACAACATAGTTCACTCCAGCCTTTACTAGTCATCTAAGATGAAATTTCACGAATATTTCTGCCTTCCGGAGGATCAAAGGACCTATCCTATTCACGAGCATCTAATCTTCTAAAATTGGTTGTTATGATGGAAGATGAAAAAGTTGTATAAAGATACTACAATTCCTTGCTCAAAATTCTCAGACTGGACATTTCTATGACAGGCAGTAAGATCTTATTACAAAGAAAGACAACTCAAGTCTACCAAACAAAACAAATCTTCACCATTAGAACCTCTTAAAGAAAGAATTTGTTCAGATCAACTAATGATGGAAAATTCAAAAGTAAACAGCAACATGTTGCAATTATCTAATTCTTGCCTCATCCTAGTCTATGCTTTTAAATTTGATAAGACAAACTACTGATTGTACTTGGATAGGTCCTTTGATCCTCTGGAAGACAGATATATTTGTGAAATTTCATCTTAGATAACTAGTAAAGGCTGGAGTGAACTATGTTGTATGCTTGTGGGCTACATTGAGCTTCTTTTACCAAGACGAGGTCTTCGTTACAGAAATTAACTGCAGTGCACGGATTCATCAGCTTTTGAACAATGGCTTGTATAGTTCAACTAAAAATTACATAACTGGCCATTTCAATGAACCAATTTTGTATGCCTGGGAACTAAAGATGTCGAAGCCACTGAATCAATGCACTTCAAAATCTTCACTACCCACATTCAAGATTATCGTCTTCATAAAAGAGGGTAAGAATGGCTAACCGGTCCTCAAAGTTTCTGTACAGTCCCCAAACATACTATATATGGCTTGTTCACAACCCTTACTAGTGACCCACGATGAAAGTTGCCAAAAGCATCATTCATGAGAAGGTTAAAGACTATTCAAAAGCAAATAATTGAATTTAATGCCTAATTTACAAAGACCTCTTTGCATTACATTAACACGTGTTGAAAAAGTAAGAAGGTGGCTAGAAGAGGAAAAGAATATCAATTATAAGGATAGTATGAAAACAAATTATAACAAAACAAAAGGAAAGTTGGTAGTCAAATGAGACCAAGGACACATTGGTGAGTGCAAGAAATAGTGAATAATTGCCTTGATGGAGAAAGTTGGAAGGACCAACGCTAGGGGATAGGTCAAGACAGAGACTAGATAAAAAAACTGAGTTATCTAGTACATGACAGGGATAAATAATAGATGTTGAACCTGAGTTGGGTTCAGTGTGGGGAGGGGGGACCTCTACTCTTAAATAAAGTGCAACCAGGATGTCCTTGCCATCCTCAACCTATGTATGGGGCAGGGGTACGAATGGGTTTACATGATGAGGTAGCAACGGAATGCAAATTCCACTTCAGATCTGACCCATTGTCAGACCTATTTGAAGTGCTACAACTAAAAGAGTTGGAATATTAAAGGTCAGATTGGTTGTGAAAAGGCTTTAATTTAGAAGTTTAAGGTGTTGAGCGGGAGCTAGAGTTGATATGGGGTGAAAATTCAATCACTCTTACCAGTATAACACTCTCAGATATTAGTAAGAGCAATACTAGAATGAGCATAGTCCCCAATTGCTTAAGGAGCCTTTCAACAATGCACAAGCAATGAAATTTTTATTTGTTATCCCTAATTTTCATTTGTTATCCCTCTCCTTGCGGGTGTTGTTAATCGTATAGAAAAGCTTTATCATGATTTCTTATGAGGTGGTATTGGCGATGAGTTCAAATTTCACTTAGTTAGTTGGTCCAAATTCTATTCTCCGATCCTTGGGGGAGGATTGGGTGTTTGGAATTCATTGAAGTTCAACCATGCTCTTTTGGGAAAATAGTTTTGACGCAATGTGCATGAGAGAAAGGCATGGTGGAGAGTTGTGGTGGACTCTAAATTTGGCAGCTCGTGGGGTAGGTGGTGTTCTAATGAGCCAATTGGTTCGTATGGGGTGGGGTTTGGAAGAATATTAGGAGGGGTTGGGAATATTTTCAAGTCATACTAGGTTTGAGGGGAAGATGGCGCCAATGTTGGATTTTGCTATGATCTATGGTGTGGGGACAAGGCCCTAAAGGAAGCATTTTCAAATTTATATGGCATTGCTTGTGTACAGGATGTTTCAGTAGTGGCTCACTTGAAGTTGTTAGGTGACTCAATTTAGTGGAATGTAAGCTTTGTTATAGTGGCTCGGAATTAGGAGGTGGATGCATTTGTCTCGTTCTTCAATTTGTTGTACTCAACTAAAGTGAGACGGGATTGTGAAGGCAAACTTTGGTGGTTCCCCTCCAGAAAATGGTTGTTCGTTGTTAACTCCTTCTATCATGTCTTTGCTTATAACAATGGCAATCATTTTCCTTGAAAGAGTATTTAGAGGACTAAGGTTTCCTTGAGGGCGGTTTTTTTTGCTTGGTCAACAATTCTAAGGAAGATCCTTGCTAAAAACAATCTTAGGAAGTGGCATATCATTGTGATTAATAGGCGTTGTATGTGCAAGTGGAATGGGGAGTCTGTGGACCATCTTCTCCTTCATTGTGAGATTGCCTGTGCCCTATGGAATGCCTTTTTCAATCATTTTGGGCTGTCTTAGATGATGCCTAGTAGTGTAGCTGACTTATTTGCTTGTTAGTAAACTAGTAGTAAAACTCAAGTATTGTTGTGTGGAAAATGGTGTCTTCTTGCCTCTTGTGGTGTCTTTGGAAAGTAATAAATGACAGAAGTTTTGAGAACCGAGAGAGTTCGTTGGCGGAGCTTGAGTCCTTTTTTCTTTTTTACTCTTTATACTTGGATAGCTGCGCTTGTAGCTCTTTGGGAACTTAGTTTTCATAATTTTCTTGTTCTTTTTTCTCTTCCTACCTAGGTTTTTCTCCTGTATTCTCCATGTCTATAGGAGAAACTTCAATTCCAATCAGAACTTTTACAATATTGATTTACAACAAGGTATTATGAAGAACATGACAATTACACAAGGAATGCCTGGTTAGAACAATGTAGATCTACTTTCATATGAAACTTAAAGTATTAATGGAATTCTTCTCTTTTTATTGTTAAGTATTGGTTAACAGGAGAAGAAAGGGGCAAATGTGGGCACTTATAAGTTAAGAGTAAACTCACCGAATGAGCTAGGTTGGTGCTTTCATATAAACATGAGGAATCCAAAAGTTTATAGCTCCATATTCCCCAACATATTGAAATTACATAAAAGGATCCTAACCCATTAGAGTGCCAAAATAAAACCTAGACACTCTCCAAAAGTTTATAGCCCCATATTCACCTACATGCTTTGACATTTAAAACCGTTAATGAATTTTCTATTAAAGACAATAATTGTCACAACAAATCCTTTGTAGCAGGTCTATGGTGGCCTTCGGTCATAGACAGTGAAAGAAACGGTGGTGAGTACGAGTGAAAGTGTAAGGGGGTGAGCATGAGGTGAGATATGGAGAGAAGATTTAGGGTTTCAAAAAGGTGAAGGGGGCTGAGGAAGATGAAAAAGAGAGATTAGGGATTGAGAAAGTAATTGGGAAAATGGGAGTTCCTAAAGGGGTGCGAAAGGTTTGAGTAATTTTGGCGGTTGGAATTGATTTGGGAGATCAAAGGGTTGAGATTGAGGGATGCATTAAATACAGATGATAAGGAATTAATGGTGTAGATTGGTTTGGGCGAATCCAAGGGCGTGGAGTGGATGGCGTGTTCAAAGAGGGTAATTGGTAGTGTATAATGCTGGCAGAACAAAGGGACGGTCAAGATTTGCCTAGAAGAATAAACTGATGAGATTAAGGGGCGATATTCCAATGCGGCTGCATGATTTACAAGTGTCTAAGGGGTAGTTGAGAGATTTAATGCAAGAAAAAAGGGAACAACAGCCAGGATTTAATGGAACAAACAAACGAACGAGAAATGGCAGTAAAAGCTAGGAAAAGACACGTGACAGACACGGGAGTTGGCTAAATTAAATGCTGGAACTTTGAATCAACGGCTGAGATGAAACCATTTAGTTCGGACGATAGATATGAGAGGGTGCGGAAATATTCTAGAAAAAGAAAGAAGTGCACGTGTCGGCCCAGTCTTTGGGTTATTTGAAGTTTAATTTCAAAAGGGGCAAGAATTATGGGCCGTGTGAGTTTGTTACGCTTGGGCCTGATTTGGGGGAATTTTGAATTGTAAGTAGTTTATCCAAAGAAAAGATGATTGAAGGAGAAAATCATCATCAATCAACTTAATTTCAGGGAATTATTTTCCTTAGTCTTTGAGAGGCCTTGGCTACCTTGAATTAGCCAGAAATTATCTTGTTCTTTTCATTGCCATCATTTCCTTGTAATCATTCAGCATTTATAATAAATCCAATTACCCATTAATCTTCTTCATTTACATTCTGCCATATTTCCATCCCAAGTTTCTTTACAATTCCAAAAGAAAGAAGACCAGCACGCTCACACTTAAGGGCCCATGAGTAATATGTTGACAACTATTAAACTCTATTATACACACACACACAGAAAAAAAAAAAACAATGAGCAATATCCTTTTGTCTTAGAAGCTACGAATCCAACACATACATAATACCCAACTAGCATAAACAAACTTAAAATATCATGAGAAATATATAAAATATAATATTAGAACAACAAGAGAAAGCAACAAAACATTAACACTCCAACAATTAGGAATAAATTAAGACCCAAAATAACAATTTTTACCGCAAAACAAAATTAGGTGATTTATTTGTGTTAAAGATGCTATCTTAAGGTCCTATAAACCACTAAGTGAGAGCCCATATTCTCCTTATAGGCTAGTTTGCATAAAGTTTGAAACTTGTCACCAGTTCATGAGGACAAGTTAAAGTTAGGAGTATACCTTTATATATCTATATATATATTACACAAGGAACACAACCCAAATACACAGGAAGTATATAAAAGAAAAATACATAGCATATCTTGAGATGTTTACCATATCCTATGTAACTATAGTGGCCATCATAAACAACATCTTACCATCTAAAGTTAGCAAATGCCTGATAAAGCGAATAACAAGCACCTTATCTTAGACCAACCATGAGCAAGACATCATACATTTGTTATAAGTGAATTAATATGCTCCTCCAAAGAAACATACCAAACTCCTACTTCACTTACTGATACATCCATATCATCATATATGCTCTACAACTAAAGCCATTAGAATATGCTTAATAATTACTAGTTTTAAATAATCTATTTGATTGAAGTGGACTTATTTACAACATTCTTTGGTAGTATTTTATCATTGCGTTTAACAGATCTGCAAGTAGTTGCTTCATTTTAGAGCTAGAATGCTAATATTCTTGGTGCCTAATATTTAAATGCCCTTGAACTTTCTATAGTTCTTATGATTTAATACCAAGGTACACAATACATCACACAAAGGAGTGAAAAAAACCCACCAAAACCAACCAGATGAAAAGTAATATCAAATGCCAAGACAACAGGGGTAGAGGAACTATAACCTAGCAAGGCGAGTGTAAAACAATTGCTTAGACAAGAGGTTGCATTTCTCCACTGTAGGTGGCTCCTGAATGTATTGCTTGTTCTGCTCCAACAACTGCTTGTAGTAAGCACCTCCATGCTTGGAGGCAAACTGAGACGCTTGACAAGCCTTAGATTGCAACTGCCGCAACTTCGATGCCATCAACTTCCCAAATTAAGTCTAATCAAATAAACCAATATATAATTAAATACTCAGCTAAACATATCATTTCCAAACCACAAAAAGGGATATATTATTTCAAAAATATTGGCTCCATTTATTAGAATGTTTGTTTTCTCTTCTCAAAACAAAAACATTAACAAACAACCCAAACACAAAACACTCCTAAAAAAAACAGTTTTCACCTATATGTCACATTAGAACATTTTTTCAAAAAACAAAAACAAAAAAAAAAAAAAAAAAAAAAAACCAAAACACACTAACAAACAGAGCCATTGATTTTCACACAAACTGAACACTCTACTTGATTATTCTAAACATAACAAATAAATAACTAAACCAAACTGAGTCATATACTTGGAGATAAAGTTCTTAAAACTAAGGTCAAATTACCGAATCAAACAACCTTTGACACTTCTAAATCCTAGCATTTTCTTCATTTCTTGGCACTAAATGAAGCCTAGAAAGCTATGGAATCCAAAATTCATATAGTACCAACTAAAAAAGACAGCCAACATGCACAAAACACAAAATCCCATCGTTATTCTAGCTTTTCAATCAGACCAGTAAGGGAAACAAGCTAAAACCAAGACAGATAGGACCAACACTCAAAGTTCATTCATTCACAACCATTCACGGCACAAATACCAGTCTCGTACTCAAAGGAACAAACGCTTCAATCCCTAATCACTTCACGTTCAACCTAAAACGGGTATGAATCCAAAACCACATAGTGCTTCAAAGCACAAACCGCATTATAGAAACCCCATCAAATTAGACCCATCAACATAAGCACCAAAACACATGGGGATCTGCCAAAAAGCAAAAGATCTAAAACGGAAAAACAACAATCCAAGAGACACAATTGAAATGCTCATACATAGATAGTACACAATCAACGAAGTTTTGCAAATCTCAATTGCCGATGAAATGAATTCAAAAGGATTTACCTTCTGTTGCTCTCGATTTGAACGCAAGGACAGATACAAGGAAACAGAGACAAGGACTTCGCTTCTCTAGCCGCCGGGGGGTCTTAGGAATGCGCGAGAGGGAGAGCGAGAACGCATAGGGATTTGACGGAGGTTTTACCGTGGACGCTTTTTTCTTTTTCTTTTTCTTTTTTCCTTTTTTTTTTTTTGTATTTTATATTTTTTATTTTATACATTTGACATTGCGATTTCGTCAACAAAATGTGCGATTTTAAACCAAATCGTAAAATTTGGCAACTTGAAACCCAATTACAAAAAGGGAAAATTTAAATTTAAGCTCGTTTATTTCGACATTAAATATTATCTAAAAAACATTTTCCTCATTTTTTTATGTTTTGTACGATCAAAAATCGTAGTCAAAT
Source organism: Betula pendula (assembly GCA_900184695.1). NCBI lineage: Eukaryota > Viridiplantae > Streptophyta > Magnoliopsida > Fagales > Betulaceae > Betula > Betula pendula. The sequence continues at coordinate 1,202,753 of FXXK01000045.1, read as the reverse complement.
CGAAAATATTTTTAGTTGACGAGAAAAACTTTCTTTAATTTCTATAAATTGATTTTTCTTTTTAAAAACCATAAACCATTTTTCATAGTTTGAACTTCGCATTCTCAAATCGTCGAACATCATCGAAGTTTGTGCGAACAATTGCCAAAAAATGTAGACAGCCACCCCGAAGTTCACTGGACCACCATGGGAAGCCATCGGACAACTGCAAGAGTTCTTCAAACCTCCGTCAAATATTGCCAAAATCAACCATGTTGTTCTTCGAATGTTGCCAACCATTTTCTGTCATCACTCATTTTTTGTATAAGTGAAACGTTAAAAAATATTTTATAATGAAACATATTTTACGTCGAAATAAACGGAACTATAGTCATTATGTTTTCATGTGATATCAATTTAATCTCTATATTTTCAATTTTAACAATTAAGTCATTAAGTTTTTTTCTAATTTTAAATAGATTTATTCGTCAATCTATCATCTAATTAGTCAATGGTATGTTATGTCAAACCAATTGATTAATGTCATGTAACTCTTATTTGACATGTCATGTGCCAATTATACATGACACATTAGTTTAAAATATAAAATATGATAAATGTATGATAAATCCTTAAGTAAACGCGTGATTTGAGATCGATCCCACTTTTCAATCTTGAAAATTAGATCCATGAATATTGACGAATTTTAAATCGATCCCTATGTGATATTGCAATTTATGTTTACTGTACACCGTTAGTGCCAAGTAATTAAATTAAAAACTTAAAATCTTAAATATAAAAGAAAATAAAATAAAATTAAACTAAAATAACATTAATTAAAAAAAAAAAAAAAAAAGCAAGGGGATGGCACCCCTTGGCCAACAGGGATGGTTTGGCCACCCTTTTGGCCGAAACCCTTAAAACCTTTTTTAAACTTGTTATTTTGGAAACCATACATTTTAAAAAAGAGTAATTATACTCGTCGGCCGGTGTGGATGAACAGTGATTCACACCGGCCGACGTGGAACCTGTTTTGTCAGGAAATAAATTTTTTTTTTTTTTTTAAATAGAAACAGGTTCCACGTCGGCCGGTGTGAATCACTGTTCATTCACACCCGGCCGACGAGAATCATTACTCTTTAAAAAATTGTGCAATCGGATGAAAAAAAAAAAAAAATCAAACCAAAATCTACACGGTGTCCGGTGTGGACTGTGGACAAGCTTTAGTGACTTGGTTCATGAATTTGTGTACTGGCAACCCCTCCAACCCGGCCCAGCATTAGCAAGACCCGATGGGCTTAGTCATGTCAAAAAACTATACTGCCCAATATTAAGAATCAGGCCTAATTTTTTTGATGAGTTAGAACTAGGCCCAATCTTAAATTTCTTAACCCTTTTCTAACTTCTAGGGGAAATTTCACAAACCCCCCCTGAACTGTCATGCCTTTTGCAATCCCCCTCCAAACTTCAAAACCTCTCAATTTAGTGTATTTAAGTTTCAATTTTTTGCAATCCCCCCCCTCCGTTAGTCAATTCTGTTAAGATAGACGGTCAAAGGGGTGAAATAACTTTTATGCCCCTAACTTTTTTTAAAAATTACCAATTTACCCTTATTTTCGAATAAAAAATTATTAAAAAAAAATTGTTTGGGTCAGACCCTGGGTCACGGGTGACCCAGCCGTGGGTCACCTGTGACCCACTCTGGGTCACAACGTGACCCAACGCGGGTCACGTTGTGATTGTGACCCAGCGCTGGGTCACAACGTGACCCAACGCGGGTCACGACGTGACCCAAGCTGGGTCACGTTGTGCCCAGCCGTGGGTCACTAGACCCACGGCGGGGTTTGGTGGTGACCCCGCCGTGGGTCTGGTGACCCACGGCTGGGTCACGGCGTGACCCAACGCTGGGTCACAACGTGACCCAACGCGGGTCACGACGTGACCCAAGCTGGGTCACGTTGTGACCCAGCCGTGGGTCACTAGACCCACGGCGGGGTTTGGTGGTGACCCCGCCGTGGGTCTGGTGACCCACGGCTGGGTCACGGCGTGACCCAACGCTGGGTCACAACGTGACCCAGCTTGGGTCACGTCGCGACCCGCGTTGGGTCACGTTGTGACCCAGCGTTGGGTCACGCCGTGACCCAGCGTTGGGTCACGCCGTGACCCAGCCGTGGGTCACCAGACCCACGGCGGGGTCACAACCAGACCCCGCCGTGGGTCTGGTGACCCACGGCTGGGTCACAACGTGACCCGCGTGGGTCACGGTTGGCCCACGCTGCGTGGGTCGCGGCTGACCCACGTTGGGTCAGGTGACCCAACGTGGGTCACTTTTTTAAAAAAAAAAAATTTTGAAAATTGAAAATATTAAGGATAATTTGGTAATTTAACACCCTTCAGTTAGGATTTAACGAAAAATCCTAACGGAGGGGGGGGATTGCAAAAAATTGAAACTTAAATACACTAAATTTAGAGGTTTTGAAGTTTGAGGGGGGGATTGCAAAAGGCATGACAGTTCAGGGGGGGTTTGTGAAATTTCCCCTAACTTCTAAGAACACAAACTAGTTAGGATTTTTTCAAATTCAAGTAAAATGGACATGATATATTTGATTAAATTTCACAAATTTAATAGATATTTTATCACGTCATTTCAAATTTTAAATAATGCAGCACTATGTACACCGTTTAATACAACAAAATAAAATTTTAATCGTAAAATGAATCATCTCCATTTTATTCAAAACGAAAAAGGTCTTATTGCAGTAAGTAAGTCATTTCATGCACATTATTGCACAATAGCATATATAAAACCAATTTAAAGTCGAGTTATATTATTATAGGTGTTTAGTGTCTAATTTGTATTATTTAAATACAAATACAACTAACTGAAAATTTGAACTACATTTATATACAATATTTTCAAGTAAGAAATAGCCAAATATGCATTAGAAGAAAGTATCGTGATTTTTATTCTGAGTTACTCAAATTATAACATTTTTTAAAAAAAAAAAAATCTCCTCATAGCCCTAACCATACTTCTTCCCAACCTTACCTAATTAGTAGATTTTATACATAGTTTCGATCAACACTATCAATCCTCATTAGTCACATTTACAACTCTTTTATAATTTATTAATACTTGTGTTAACATGTAATTAGAGCCACGTAGTAAGTAAAAAAAAAAAAAACATTTCAATTCCATTGTAAAAGAGTAATAAGTCTAACATTTTTATAAAAACAAAATTGCAAAAAACCAAAAGAAAAAATCTCATTACTTTTTGATACAAGAATAGTTTAAAGTATCAAATCTTTGAAATCAAATTCTACCATGCATTTTTGCTTCCCAAAAAGAACAACAAAGGCATAACAAGCCAATCAAAAAACTATGAAAGCATATCTAAATGCACGACGAATTTAAATATTATGATATAACCACTTATGAGATCCAACGGCATTTGGAAAAACAGCAACAAAGGCTTTGTACAACCACCAAATCAAAGGCATAAGGCTTTGTACATGTGGTGTGATGCTGCTTACTTTGTGACAAAATTCCACTTCACATATTCAAGCTATAGGGGCAGTACAAATAAGAAAATGTTGTAATTTGATGTGATTGTTAAGTTGTCACACATATTAAAACTTTGCAAAATAAAAACTATTTTAGAAAAACAACCTATTGCTTTTTAACAAATTGTACATTAGAGCATCTTTAGCAAACCCTTTAAATGGGGCATAATAACTAAATTTAGATGTTATGATATGATTTTTTCCTCCAACAGAGCTTTTATAATAAAAGCCCACCATCCAAGTTGCTACAGTAAACTTTCATTTATGAAAGTTTACTGTAGCAACTTCTTGAAATAAAAAATTAATTTATTTATCTCTTTTTCTTTTCTCTCCCTTTTCTTCTTCTTTCTTTATCTTCTTCTCTCATCTTCACCGAGCTGTCGAAGTCTCTCTTTTTTCAGAAGGGGTCTTTCCCTCACTGCCAATCTTAATATTCTCCTTTGAAAATCAACGAAAGAGGAAGGAAGAGCTTCGGTTGATCTACAACTTGGCCTTCATCTTTTTTCCTTTTTTTCTTCTTCCTTCTTTTTCCTCTTCTTTTTGGCTGCAACTTGGCCCCCTGATCTGCTGCGTTCCAGCCTTCTACCCCGTGCACGCGCCACACCACCTCCCTCTCCGACATGCTCCGCTCCTCCCCATCAGCTCCCCCCCTCATGTATGTGCGCGACACGCCACTCCGGCGCGCGTATGACATACGCGCCGTCGTTATCCATCTACTTTTGAGGATCTCACGGCCGATTGTTAGCACCCTGATCTTTCTTGAGCCAAATCTCAGAAGATGGATTTCTAATTTTGATGATGGAGATATTGTCTTCAAGTTGCAAAAGAATGTTTTGACAAAAAAATATAATAAAAAAAGAATGAGAAATAATATTTAAAGGCAAGTAGATGGTTGAATAAATGATTGTTGGAGTGTGTAGTGAAAAAGCAATAGCTAAATGTAGAGGGTTGTACTTTTTCACAAGCTAAAATAGAAGGTATTACTAGAAATACTCTTATAGATGTCACTCCTATAGGCTATAAGCATAGTTTTTTGGATAAACAACCAAGAGTGCAAAGGGTATTTTTATTAATTGTTTTGACAATTTTTTTTTTGGTTAATGTGACATAAAGTTGAGAAGGGTTTTTAGTGGAGTTTACTTAAAAAAGTTTGTTTGATAAACTTTTTGAAACTTATTTGAGTAATGTTATTCTTTATATTAATTTATCACACAATTGTTATACTGGCTGACATGATGTGTTTTAAGTCGTTTTTTTTTTTAGTTTTTTTTTTTTAAGTGATTGACATGGAAAGTTATTTAAAACATGTTACGTCCAGCCGATATAAAATGAGTGTGAAAAATATCATTACTCAAAGTATTTTATGTCCAATGACCACTACACCGTGCACATCATCATAATGAGATAAAATAAATAAAAACGTAGTGTGTAACATTACTCTTTTAAAGAAACAAAGGCCTTGTTTGATAAGAGAGTGTTTTTTTTATTTTTTAATTGAAAAATTTGTTCTATTTTAATATAATTGTGAAATTAGTTTTGAGTATTTTGTATTTAAAGTTATTTTTTAATGATTTTATTTTAGAGAAATGATACGAATACTAAATCTTTTACCAAAAGATGTGTACCAAACTAACGCCCATAGCATTTCTCTTCATTAATTGTACTGTTATATTTCTGTTGGGAAGAGAAACACTAAGGAGTCATTTTAGTAATTCTATAATATAGTATATTGAGACATTACTTAACTCAAAAGTTTAAACCTATAAATTTTAACTTAATTATATTATATAAACCACTTACTCTTTTTATACTTTAATAATATATAACATAAATTTTACAAGTCCTTTCACAACAAAATAAAAAACAGAAGGTATTGACAAACGAGAGACCTAAAACTTGACATGTACTTTGATCCATATGTGAACAAATGGGAACACTACACTGTAGCTGGCTTGAATCACGCAACCAATTGCTTTACTCTTACACGCCATTCTGCCGACTTTTTATTAACTCTTTTGTTTTGTTTTAGATGACTGGGATCCCAACAAGCGGTTGACTGGCATGGATCTAATGCATATCTCATACACTTACGTGGCTGATCATGATTGCCCTCGTGAGCCACAGCCGGTGATCGATTTTTACGGCCGTGATTGAACAGCTTTGACTTTTCGACATTAAATGGTGCAGGTGTTGAAGAATTTGTCAACACGAAACATGTGCTTTGAAAAGGGATCCGCGCATGTCTTTCATTCTCAGAGAGTCAGGTAAATTTTTTGTTTTTTGTTCCTTTTTTGTCATCTGTCTTTTCTGTGCTTTTTTATGTGGCTACAAACAAAGCACGCTGTTTTAACTTTACGGGAAATTTTTTTTTTTTTTTTAATATAATTTAAAAGTAATATTAATTTTAAATGTTTTGAGTCGATTATTAATATTTTGTTTTGAAAAGAGAAAACAAAGAAAAGAAAAAGAAATAGAAAGTGTTATCGAAACAAAGTTATTGATTCTGTTAAATGAAGTCAATGAGATCAAGATCTAGCCCCTGCGGTTAAATGAGTTCAACAATGTGAAATAGTTACTTTTTTGGTAAGTAGTATATTAAAATATTAATTAAATAATTAAATTTATTTAATTTTATTAGTTTAAATTTGTAAGATAAATGAAATAAGTGACTATTTAATATAGTATCAAAGTAAATGCCCTGAATTTAAATATTAACTGCAGAAAATATTCCCCTAAAAAAACAAGTTTATCTATTAAATAAAATTTTGGCTGGAAGGAAGTTGAGACTTTTTTTTTTTTTTTAATAAGCGAAGGAAGTTGGGACTTAATGGATGAAAGTCTGACCTAATCTTGAAATTAACCTAAACTTAAGCAAATTGGATTAAGTTAAATGACAGTTGACACATGTAATTGGAGGCTAAAAACCAATTGTCTGACGCAAGGAAGTTAGGTGATTACTTTAGTATGGAAGAACATTTGGTTGCCAAAAGTTGTTTTGAAATTAATATCAGAAAAGCTACTGAATCTTAAATTAATCTTAGCATAATGATGGTTAGTTTGTTGATTTTAGAAGGAGACGTTAAAGTCAAATCATGCTTTAAAAGTAAACGCTAGAATTTTTTAAGGAAACTAATTAATAGAAAAATATATATGTTCGAATCTCATTAATGCAGTAGTGACTTGGATAGAAAATTTTAGATATATTCTATGGTGTTTGGAATGCATGATGTTGCTAAGATGCATCCAAGTTTATGCTTATAATTACACCTTGATTGCTTGCTATGCTTACCTCTTAATCCTTGCTTTAAGGATTAATTGAGATCATCTTCATGGTCTACGTTTCTTATATTTAGCTAACTCAATCCATTTCTTTTTAGTTAAAGTATTCGATGAAGTTGTTAAAGTATTAATTAAATACTTAAATTTATCACATTTTTATCAGTTTAAATCTTTAAAATTACAAAAACAGATTTTTGCACATTTGAACTGGTCGACATGCCACCTGCAAGACAAGAAAACGACCATCGGAGCAGCATTGGCCTGAGGTTGGTGTGGAGTCTCTGATGGTTAAGTTAATAGATCAGTATTTATAGGAGAAAGTAGAATATAGAGAGTTTGGAGCCGGTGGTTATTTTCTTGTCTTGCAAGTGACTCGTCAACCAGTTAACTGTACCTGCAGAAATATGCTTTTGCAAAAAAATATTGTTGATTTAACATGACATTAGAGCAAAGATTATGAGTTGGTGATTTAACAATAATGATCATTATATTGGAATAATTGGTGATTTGACAATGGTCATTACATTAATATAATCAAGGTTTATTCATTCTAATCGGCTGCATCAATTAAAAATGATGATATCACGTGGTAGAACATTGTTTGGTTAGATTAAGCATAATTGCGTATATATGAAAAGCAAAGCAATTAATTAAGCATATCTTATCCAATAACATCTTAATCAAGCCGGCTTAACTATGTAAGCTTGACATGACCATGACAAAATCAACTTCACATGTCAAAACGAAAGAAGTTCCAGTTTAGATTCCAACCTAACCAAGAAGTTTGGTCGGATACATGTTGAATTATTGTATAAACTTGTGTCCCACATTAGCTTTAATTAATGATCAAGTCTTTACAAAGTTGATTACGTTGGATTAGGATTTTTAAGATAGATTCTCAAATTACGAAATTTATGCATTGAAACGGTTGAAAAATGTCACCTATTAAAAGAGTGGCATGTTATAGTTAAAAATTGAGTATATTTTTTTTAAGTTCTTGTTTTTTATGTTGTAAAAAAGCTTTGAGCTAAAAATTATCTTTGTGTTTTTTTAAGAAAAAAGGTCTCTGTAAAAGTGAAATAAATGCATTTTGAAAGGAAAATTCTCTCTAGCTGTCTCGATAACATGCGACATTTTTAATAGGTGGCATTTTTCAAGCAGCTCGATGCCCAAAAGCAACATAAATTTCATAATTTAAGAATCTACAATTTCTTTGAAACTGTGTAGGAGATCCTAATCTGATTGTGTAGGAGATCCTAATCTGATTATGTTTAGTTGAGAACTTATGAACAAAAAATCAACTTGATTCCATGAAATAAATTAAAACCACAATTTATTTTAAAATCTTCAACTTTAATAAATTTAATTATTTAATTAATATTCCAACAAAATATGTTCACATGAGAAAGGCATTAATATATATAAAATACTTTCAAGTGACACAGAAAGTTCAGCAGTATTACTACAGTACTGATCTTACAAATGGAATTTCAGCAAAACTTGCTTAGAGCAAAGCAAGCAAACAAAACTATATTCCAATTCAACGTGATTTACAGTATAATTGAGAAGGATTCGGCTTGGGTGATGTAACAACACCCAAGCTATAATAAATTTGAGGTGTGGATTTGATCAAATCTACACATTGATGCTGTTGGTGCTGTTACAGCACCCAAACCAAATCTAATTGAGAAAGAGATAGAAATCACTTAAATCTTTGATCATCTCAGTCATGTCATCCAAAGAATCAAAATGGGTAGAACCATTAAAAAAAAGGAAGATTAATTACTGAGAAGAGCTAGATTTGTTGATTTCTATGATCTCTTTCTGTTTTTTTCCATGAAACCATGAATTCTTTTCAACGCAACTTGTAGAGTCAGCTCACTCATGTTGGCAAAACACACCCTGAACCAACCCGGTTCAGAGCAATGGCAAGAAGAACCCGGAGATATATTTAGCTTCACCTCATGTAGCATGGAATTCCAAACAACCAATTCACCTTCTCTTGTGGGTTCATCCAACAATGGACTTAAATTCATCCAGCAAAACAATCCTGCATTTCCTTTCAAACACTCAATCCCAGCACTCCTAAGTCCTTCAATAATCATTTCATACCTTTTCCTCAATCTCTCTCTGTTGATTTGTATGTAATTCTCTGTGAATTTCTTGTTAGATAACATGGAGGCCAACAAATGCTGCGTTTGCGACGAAATTAAGGTGAAACTAGACATTCTCCTCGCTGTTTTCACAACGTCGTCGTTGTACGAGTATATCGTGCCAACTCTAAAACCCGGGAGGCCGAGATCTTTTGATAGGCTGTAAACAATGTGCACTCTTTCTGAATATTCCTTTCTATATTCACGGGCTTCGAGGATTTCTGCAACGCTTATGAACTCGGACGACGAGAAAACGGACCCCGAGTAGATTTCGTCGGAGACGAGATGGATGTTCTTGCGAGTTACAAAGTCAAGAATCTCTTCGAGAACTGACCGTTGGATTGTTGCGCCTAGTGGGTTTGATGGGTTCGTGATTAGCACCCCTCTCACTTTGATGTTCATGGCTTCTGCATTGTTATAGGCGTCCTCCAAAGCTTTTGGAGTAATCTGGAAATTGTTTGAGCTTTCACAGTGGATTGGTACAATTTTTACACCCGTTCTCCACCTTAAATCTCTATCAAATCTGCCATAAAAGAACATAAATTTACATAAGTACTCAAGACTATGCATATTATAACGAACTACTTTTAAGAGTGTTTAATACTGTGATTTTATCAAATGCAAAAAAATATGTATTTTTAAATTGAAGACAAAAGAATATATTTTTAAAAATGTATAATTTTAAAGAATAAATTGCGATTTTATCAAAAGGTCGTATTTTTGAAATCATAAACCAGATTATGACAGAAGTTGGAAGGGATCATTAAATTCTTACCCTGGATAGTATGGGGTTGGAACAAGCAAAGCATCACCAGGATCGGCAAGAATGAAGGTCAAGAGCTCATTAGCAGCAGTGGCGCCAGCGGTTAAGACAACTCTTTCAGGGTCGAACTTTACTCTGTCCCCTCTAATTTGTTCCATGAAACTTGCCATTGCCTTTCTGAATGATAGAAGTCCATGGTAATCTTGAAACAAAGCATTCTCTCTAAACCCAGATGCTCCTTTTCCCCAGGTAGAAGCTTCTGAATGCTTTTCCAAGTACTCCTCTAGCAAATCAAATGAAACCTGTTTATAAGGAAACAAAAAACATTAACGTTAATTACATGCAAATTCTAAATCAGTAAATCACCAATAAATTATTTCTTCTTTTGCTTACTTGGTTTTCTGCCAAGCCCATCTGTATAACTCCCAAAGGGTTATTGAGTTCATCATAAGGGTTTTCATCATAAGCTTTCCAGCCAGCGAAATATGGTGAGTCTTCCCCATGAGTTTCAGAAACTGCAACTTTTGATAGCCCCACAGAAGGCTGCTCAATCTCTATAGCCATGATAACTAGCAGCTGTCTTTGTAAGTGTTTTTCAAAGAAAGCTGCAATGGGAATGAGAGATGATCAGAGACAGAGAGATAGAGAGAAGAGAGCAGAAAGCGCTATTGAATATGAAACCTTTGTCAAAGACACCCCATATATATAAGAGGCTTCGTCTGACACACACAAAAAAAAAAAAAAAAAAAAAGACCTCCCTCACAGCACTCAGAAAATAAAAAAATAAATAAAAAAGGAGGAGCAAATATCAATGATTGATTCTGTGGTGTAAGAAAGATGACCATGATCAAAAGGTCACCTTTTTTTACAGATATAGTTTTTATCTGGTGCCAACTGTTAGCTTCTGTCATCTTCTTTAAAACAATGATCCATAGAAGATCCATACCAAATAATGGTGGTTGATGAGAGGAGGTGGGTGTTATTCTTTATAGTCTCCAATTTTCTTTCTTGGAGTTCTTTTGTCAGAATAGACTAAGTGTTCTTTTTAAATTAATTGTGTTTTTTTTTTTAATTATCTTCATGTAATACTTAATTTCCCATCATATCATTATAATGGTGGTTAGGTTCTCTCTAAAAATTCTCACATCGATCGATCCCAACCTATGACTAATCAAATTTTCGCCAAACAAACTCTAAATTCCCTGGTGGAAACGAAATCATGAATTAAGAATATTACAGATTACTTCCAAATATTTGAAGAGATCTAAGAGTAGTTAAGTTCTGCTGACCTGAGAAAGATATATACCAATTTACTTAAGATTAAGATTCTGATTTGCGAACAAAGGCATGACAAAGGAAGATCTGATGGCCCCACCTGTGTATTAATTCCAAACAACAAAACTTATCACTTATATCTGGTTTTGAGGATTAATTGCCACTATAATGGAAATTCTCATAATCTAAGCATCCTTTACAAGATTTTATTCTTTTTATTTTTTATTTTTTTTTAATGTTTACAGGTGCTAATGATATAAAAATTGACTTTTATTGTCATATCATTCAGAACATTATATAACAGTTATACAAAAGTCTATTAAATAACATTATTCCGATTGATCGGATCGTATATATATAGTCGTTGGCTCTTATGTTCTAGTGCATATATCATGGGATGTTAGATCATGCAATGCCTATGAAATCCAAGTGCCAAGGTATTGATCATACATTATTCTTCTTAGTTACACCACATAAATGCATAGAATACAATGTACCTGTAGTGTGTGTATATATATATATATTATGTGAAAGGGTGTTGCTGTTTATGTGTGCATGCTATATTTTGTGGGAGTTAATAAGATATAGTTGTCAAGATTGTGCAATTTTTGTGGATTTGAACTAAAAGGCCTTGAGAATAAACAATTGGAGGACGAGAAAAAGAATGCAATAAGGTTATATTAAACAGATAATTATATATGAGGAGAATATGCTACTTTAGATCAACGACGTGGGGCTCAAGATCATGAATATCCATGTGCAAAGAAATCAACAGCATGAGATCTTGCAATTGATAGATTGAATCCTAATGCCGAAAGGAGAACGTGAATGGATTGATCATATGACGACTGTTCGGCGACTTCAGCCTGTAAGGGAGGGACAAGTATCACCAAAGGTCTTCACCAGATATGGAAATTCAATTTTATATATATATATATATATATATCTATTATATATATGGTAGTCATGGGCATGTAATTACACTATCATTTCTTACTGCTAAGGCCTTTTTCAACTCAACAGAAAGAACCCCAAATCATTGGTTGGAAAGCATGTAGTTGATGGAATGGAATAAAATAAACCCCTCATGCTCCTTGAGATACGCCTTAAAGCTTAACCAAAACATTATTTTGACTAGAGAGTGGGAGGAAGTGTTTTATAAGCTTTGTCTTTTACCAAATTAACAAAAAAAAAAACTTTGGATTGTTTCATGGTTAAAGCAAAGAAATAATTAAGCAGTTACAACCCATGAAAATATATGAGACCGGGTCAATGTGGTCACCACCTCAAAATGATTAGTTAATTTGAGACTTAATTAGCATTTATAATTAAGTGTGTAGGGACCAGAGTTTGTTTTAAATGGTGAATTTGTATTATGTATTATCATTAAGTGGCGGTGTGGGGATGGCCAAAGCTGGGCTTTTCATGCATTGAAAGCTAATTAATGAATAAGTTAGTGTGTTAGGTGCAAAGAAAAGCAAAGTTATCACGTAAAGCTCATTGCCGAGAAAGTGTTAATGTCTTCCCAAGTGGAGTCCAACTGAGAGAGGGGCCAGGAGGGAGCATGAGATGGAAGCACCCTCGAGGTTAGGACTTTTACACATATGAATATGACAGGCCAAATTGGATTTATAGAGAGCTAATTGGCGTACTTTGTGTCTTGTTCCAAACATGAAATACTATTTTAAACTAAAAAGTCACGGGGGATTACATATATACATACATACATGAGATATGAGATGGGATTTTCTTATTTATCAATTAACAGCTCACATTGTCAACATCTTGGAAGTCCGGGGGGCCAGGAGTATGTCACTTCATGTTGTTCATATTGACAACAAGTCTACAAGCAAAAGAATGTGTTTTTTGTCCTAATTTGCATCCATTCCATTTATGTATATTGCCTAGCTACTGCACTACAAAGAATTACTGCAGAATTGGCCTCAAATGGTGATACTACCCTCGGGCTTCCTTAAAAAAATACCATCCCTAGCTAGGCAAATTAATGCATTCCAATTACATTGCACAAGTTATTATATATGTTTCCGGTTTTTTCATATGAATAATGATATATACTACATATTTATATTACTATGCCGACGTGATATTATCAATTCACCTTTAGATAATTTTTTTATTAAAAATAAATAAATAATATCAAATGATGAGATTGACAATATCATATCAGAAGAGTAAGACATTAATGTGATATATATATATCATTACTCTTTCCTATATTTTGGTATCCGTTGTGATTGTGTAAAGGGGTAATCACGCCATAACAATGGTGTCACCCTTGCTGGCGGAGATACATCCCTTTAGAAAAGAAACAACCCTTCACAAGCAAAGGCGGAACTTCAGCTCTCCAAGCCATAAGCTATTTTTCTAAAAAAATTAAAAATCCTCACGTAAACCCTAATAAAATTAATTTCCTCCGTTGTTCAATTTTTTTTTTTTTGGCTTCTCACACTAAAATTCATGGTTCCGCCCCTCTTCACAAGATTGCAAGATCTTCATGAAGGGGTGCATAGAAAATAGGCTATAGAGGGCCAGTAGTTTGAATCCAACTTTTTATGCCATTCTCAGTTTGATTTCTTCCTAAATTTTCATCATAAAGGAAGAGTCCATCCATACAAAATATATTCAGAGATCTTGCATGTTGAGTCTTTAACTAATGCACTTACAATCTGTTTGAGTTTGCAATTTTAAAAAAATGCGATTAATAAATAACGATTTTAAAATGTAATTTTTAAAAACGCAGGTAAGTATTTGATAAAATAATGGTTTGAACTTAAAATTTGTGTTTTCAAATTGCATATAATAAAGGTGTTTTTTTTAAAAAAAAAAAAACCCACAATTTTAAAGATTAAACTGTAATTTTAAAGGCTAAATTGTATTTTTAAAAATTATATTTTTAAATCGTACCTTTTAAAATAAAAAATGTAAACATGAATTAGATAGTTAAGACGTGGGATTTGCTATCAAATATTTGTACGTAGGCAAGAAAAGGGGATCGAATTGGGATGTTGTATATTTGTATCCGATGTTGAGGGCATATGAATCTGCTTGGAAGATACAATACCAATAGGGAGATGCCATGTGGAAAACATTATAGTAATCATGTCATTAAGAGATAGCGTCAGAATATTGGGTAGGTCAGTTGGTAATACTGACTCTGGCTCTCCATTGAAATAGGTATAATGTTTTGCAATGCAATTTCATGCTTCCAAATAATTAATGGCTTCTCTCCTACCCTCCCCTATCTTTGGGCATATTTAATCTATTCAACGCGGCATATATGATATATCCATGCTTCAGTACTTGTTTATATTAATGATTCTTAGCGTGTTTGTAGAAAACACGTTTTTGAGAAACATGATGTGATGATGATGACCTTCGAGAAACAAATGATTTAAGGGTGTTCACTAAATGATCTCATTTAAGAGTACGTTCGAAAAAAGAATAGTGGAATCGCATGTAAAGGGATTTTTTTAAAAAAATGCAAGTTTTTAAAAATTAAATTAAGATTTTAAAGCGTGAATCCTTAATATTAAAAACTTTATGTGGGTCGAGCAAATGATGCTTTTTTTTTTTTTCCTGGCAAATGTAAAGCAATAAACAAAGGAAAACAATAAGGAGAGCAAAAAAAATAACTACAAACTTAGAAGGGATTTGGAATTATGTTGAGAAATATAGCTTTTGTCTGTAGAAAAAGCCTGAAAGAGCTTTTTAAAAAAAAAAAAACCTTGTTTTTAAGCTTCTCACAAAATGCAATTTTGAGCTTTTTTTGGTGCAAACAAATAATAAAATAATGTTTTTTTTTAAGAAGGTTTTTTTTTTTTTTTATCAAACAGACCCATTTTTATTTGACACAACTTTTTATGTACTAAAAACAATTTTTAAGCTCTTAAACACTATCTCTAAGAGAGATAAGTGTCACTCATGGGAACTACAAATGCCGGGGGAGAGATAGAATGAGAATGCTTCTACTAATGTCAGTGGAGGTTGTTAGAGTTAATCACAAAGGATATAATTATTTGTTTATCCTACATTAAGAAACTTGATTAGGATTAGATTATATTTGAAATTCAAAATCATTTGTAAGCTCTATAAATAAAGCCTATAGACAATTTGCTATTCCTTTATGATAGACGTACGTGCCTAATACTAAATCAGGAGCGGAACCAAGATTTGAGATGAACGAGGACATACCTAAAAAATGAAGATCTTTAAGGATAAAAAATAAATTTTGGTAGGTCAAACTCATATAAATAATAATAATAATAATAATAATAATAATAAAACCATAAAATTTAGGTAAATTTTTAAAAAATTGTAGAGATGTTTAAAAGAGCAGTTCTACCCGTCTGCTACCGAACCACCGGTAAATCTTTTGTTTTCATTTTCTCTTTCTTTTTGCTTTTGTATTTAATTATAAGTTTCTTCATAAGTGACCTATCTAACGAGGTTATGGGTAGCCCAGTTGACCAAACCCAAAATAAAATTAAGCAAAAGCCAAAAGATGTCTTTGTTATTAATTTCTTAATATTGTTGCTCTAGTTGTAAAGCATTGAAACGCAAATCAATCCACCGGCGTCTTTGACTACCAACAATTCATCAAGACCATTCAAAATTATTCAATTTATATTGCCTTTTGGAACTTAAACATTCTATAGTTAATTTCTTTTTTCTTTTTCTTTTTTTCTTTTTTTTTTCTTTTTTCTCCACTTGCAATAGTTGAGTTTTTAATACACCCATATGTATTTTTTATCATGAATTTTAAAGCCAGTGTTTCAAAATGTATGCGCCAAGAATCGCCTTTTTATGGAAGTCTGTCTATATCTCAAAACCATGTGCTCTCTCGTTAAAATTAATAATAAAAAAAAACAATATTTTCATTATTGGTTGAAGTGGTTTTATAAATAATTAATATTTAATAGCATAATACTTAAAAATAGCTTCTTGCAGGCCCTAAATTGTGATCCAAGAACGTCCACACAGGCTCAGAGATAGGATTGCTTACCCATAATATTTTAACACAGACCATGATTTCCATCTTGCCTCAAAATCTATTTGTCTTGTCGGCTCGAATTTTTTCTATTTCTTTATCCAATTATTTCACTTTCTTATTGAAATTTATTTATTATTATTAGTATTATTATTATGCATAATCCAGCTCCTCGCCAACCAGGCTACCACGCACGGTCAGCGCTCCAATCATATAACATAAGATTTACGTTGGAACTTATGAAATTGATTAATTATATGTAAAATGTTGTTTCATTAATGAGACTTGAGACAAGAGGGTACCTCGTAAATTCAAACACATGGCCGCACTATTTCATGTCTTAAATAAATTAACTTCGAGAGACCCTTTCCAAACTTGATTGGACAACAATCATAAATAATTAGATATATCCATAATCTTAACTTCTCCGCTTAATAAAGGTAATATTTTTAGGCTAGTTTCCATTTAAGCCTTGATTTAGTTTATTGTAGGCAAGAAAAACCCTAGTCGCTCCAAAGAAAGAAATTAAAAAAAGTGTCAGTAAAGGGAGGAGGAATCTTTTTCATTTTTTATCATCCCTCTCTTCTTTTTCATGTGCTAGAACTACGACTTTTTGTCGCCTTTTGCTGCATCCCCGACCGTCAGTGCTGTTGTATTTTAGAGTTTTTTTGTTGCTTTTAATTTTTTGTTGTTTATGTTGTTCTTTTCTTGTTGTCCTAACCCTTAGGTTGATGATGATTTTGTTTCCTAACCTTTAAAGTCGGGGAGGAGTAGATCGGTGTAGGAGGCTATCTCTTACGACTGGATAAATAAAGTTAGTGTGATTTTAGATTATGCATATCTTAGATCTAGTCTGCTTAAAGCAGATCTGTTCTTTAACAGATGTTCTATATGGGTGAGTGGAAGATGATGTCATATATATATTTTCTCTTTTTTCTATAATTGTGTAAGTTCATAGTGTTGTGCTATGATTATCTGTGCTTTATGCTACTTATGGTAGCTAAATGTCATGATTTGTAAAAATTTTTTACTCATGACTAGTTATCAATGGATTATGAAATATTCACGCTAAAAAAAAAAAGTGAGATTTTGATATATATATATATATATATATAAATAATCTAAACGTTAAGATTGATTAATATTTGTGTTATATCAATCTTCCACTCTAATGATCACCACTAATGTGAGACTTAAGTCATATTCGATAACGTATTTTAAAAGTATTTTTTTATTTTTAGAACCATTTCTCAAAAACATTACCATTTGCTTGCCAACGTGTCATGCACTTGTTTTTTAAACCACTTGCCCAATAACACTTTCTTCCTTTGAAACCACGGCGACAAGCCAGCCGTGGTGGTTGGCAATTAGGAGTCCATGGCCTCACCATTGAGGCGGTTGGGCAGTGACTTAGTGAGGTCGATTGAGTAACCAACCGAACACTAGCCTTGAGGCTTAATTCCTTCAAAAAAACACTCAAAACTGTTTTTGGGAACAAAAACACTTGTCTGAAAAACGTTAACAAACATAGTTAATCACTTAGACTCGTTGTCGTATGTATATTACCAGCACAATTTGAAGTATTTTTTGAATGTAAACTCTTACCATCTATACTTACGAAAAATGAAAATGTTATATAAACTTTCAAGTTTACATTCTTAAATGCTTACTCATTGATATGACAATAAAAATTATCATTAGATCCAAAATCTAATAGTGATTTTCACTACTACATTAGAAAGTAAATATTTGAGAACATAAACTTAGGAGTTTGTGTACCATTTTTCGAGGAAAAAAAAAACTCCAATTTATTTATTTTGTTTTTGAAGTAACTGACAGGATAAGCCACTTAAAACACGTTACATCAACAAGTGTAATAAATGCTTTGAACTCGTAAGCATACATAGACTGTAGACAAACCCTTGTGAGAAAAATCCATTGGAGCAACAACTAGAAAGCTTTACTGAATTGGACCTACTAAGTTGCTTTTCTCGGATTGAAAAAGATAAATAAATAAATGGAAGACTAAACCAAAACCTTAAGCATTTTGCTGGTATTGGCAACCCACTCTTCCAAGAGTCACCATCTAAATATGCTATTTCCAAAAGTAAAGATTGATTAATATTTGTGTTATATCAATCTCCCACTCGTATGATCACCACTAATGTGAGACTTAAAGTCATATTTGCTAACGTATTTTAAAAGGTTTTTATTTACTTTTTAAAAAAAAACATTTCTCAAAAACATTACCGTTTGCCAATGTGTCGTGCACTTGTTTTTAAACCACTTGCCCAACAACACTTTCTCCCCTTGAATCCACGGTGACAAGCCAGCCGTGGTGGTTGGCAATTAGGAGTCCATGGCCTCACCATTGAGGTGGTTGGGCGATGAATTAGTGAGTTCGATCGGGTTACCAATCGGACGCTAGCCATAAGGCTTAATTCCTTTGAAAAACACCCAAAACTGTTTTTGGGAACAAAAATACTTGTCCGAAAAACATTAACAAACATAGTTAATCACTTATACTCGTAGTCGTATGTATATTACTAGCACAATTTGACGTATTTTTTCAATGAAGACTCTTATCATCTATCCTTACGAAAAAGACAAATGTTATATAAACTTTTAAGTTTATACTCTTAATGGTGATTTTCACTACCACATCAGAGTATTAACATTTGAGAGTGTAAACTTAAGAGTTTGTGTAGAATTTCTTGAAAGAAAAACACACTCCAATTTATTTATTTTTTATTTTTTTAAAATAACTAACATGATAAATCATTTAAAACATATCCCATCAATAAATGTGATAAATGGATATAAAGAATAAGAATACTCTTAAAAGTATATATAACATATGATTTTGCTTTGAACTCGTAAGCATACATAGATTGTAGACGAACCTTGGTGAGACAAGTCCATTAACTTACCAAAAAAAAAAGTCCATTGGAGCAACAACTAGAAAGCTTTATTGAATTGGACCTACTTAGTTGCTTTTCTTGGATTGAAATAAATAATGGAAGATTGAACCAAAACCTTAAGCATTTTGCTGGTATTGGCAACCCACTCTTCCTTATGCCTATTCCCAGAAGCTTCCGGTGATGGATATCTCAGCCGGTGAGGCCAAAGCTGCTCTCCTTGCGGTTGAAATTGCTGGTGTTCTCTCTTATCAGAATATCTTGCTAGAGGGCGACTCCCTCTCAGTTATCACTGTTATTAATAATTCCAATCTTTGTGTATATTGGCCTATTGCCCCTATAGCTAGTGATATTATTTGTAAGCTTTCTTCTTTCTCTTCTTGGTCTGCAACCAAGGTCTCTAAGAGATCCAATCTCTGGGCACATTTCGTTGCCAAATGGGCCGCTTCACATAATTATTATGGAAACATTCTCACTTCTTTGTCTTTTCTTTCATGTGTAAGAATCAAGAGTGGGAAAGACCCACCTTGACCCTTTTCCCCGTTCCCCCGTTGTGACTTAGAAAAGGAAAAAAAAAAAAACCACTCTTCCAAGAGTCACCATCTAAATATACTATTTCCAAAAGTTAAGATTGAATAATATTTGTGTTATATAGATTTCCCACTCGTATGATCACCACTAATGTGAGACTTAAGTCATATTTGCTAACATATTTTAAAAGTTTTTTTTTTTTTTTTTTAAAAAAAACCATTTCTCAAAAACATTACCATTTGCCATTGTGTCTTGCACTTGTTTTTGAAACCACTTGCCCGATAGCACTTTCTCCCTTTGAAACTATGGCGGCAAGCCAGCCATCGTGGTTGGCAATTAGGAGTCCACGGTCTCACCATCAAGGTGGTTGGGTGGTGACTTAGTGAGGTCGATTGGGTTACCAACCGGACGCTAGCCATGATGCTTAATTTCTTGGAGACCTAATGATATATTTGGTATAAGGAATAGCTATTTTATTAGAAAAAATGAATAGTCATTATTAAAAATTGAAGAAATATAATAAAATAAGCTTGATATTAAAGTATACATGTACTTTCAATACTTAAAACATTTATTTTCATAGCTATGATTGAATGATTATTCCTTAAATTGAGAAAATAGTTAATCATTTATACTCATTGTCGTATGTATATAATTACCAGCACAATTTAACGTATTTTTTCAATGCATATTCTTACCATCTATCCTTACGAAAAAGGAAATATTACATAAACTCTCAAGTTTACACTCTTAAATACTTACTCCCTAACATGACAATAAAAATTCTAATGATAATCTATCCAAAATTCAATAGTGATTTTCACTACCATGTTAAAGAGTAAACATTTGATAGTGTTAACTTATGAGTTTGTGTAGTATTTTTCAAAAGAAAAACACACTCCAGTTTTAAACTTTTTTGTTTAAGTAATTGACATGGAAAGTCACTTAAAATATGTCACATCAACAAATGTGATAAATGCATGTAAAAGCAACAACACTGTTAAAAGTATATATAACATATGATTTTGCTTTGAACCACCCGTAAGCATACATAGATTGTACATGAACCCTTGTGAAGACAAGTCCATTGGAGCAACATCTAGAAACCTTAACTGAATTGGACCTACTTTGTTGCTTTTTTTGGATTGCAAATAAATAAATGAAAGACTGAACCAAAACCGACAGCATTTTGCAGGTATTGGCAACCCACTCTTGCAAGAGTCACCATCTAAATATGCTATTTCCAAAGAGGCAAAATCCAACCAAAATATATGACAATTAAGACGTGGTCCAAATCCGAATAGAAGCAGCGAAATCTTGGTTTGTCAAGAGTTTGAGAAGTTCCATTATTTTGACTTCAAATCACACCACAAAGCTACACTTGGCCATGTTTTGAAGTAACTAATTAATGATGTCATGAATTGACAAGGAATATACTGATATTTACATTTTCCTGGAATCAAACAGAAAAACCCAAGAGGCCTCCTTTATTTATTTTATTTAAAAAAAAATGCAATTTTATTTTTTATATTCTATCAATTATTTTTTAATATTTTTTTGTCACTTTTTATATCACATTAATTACTTTTTATTACAATTTAAACAAAAAAACTCACTACAAAATATAACTTTTTTATTTTTCCTTACAAAATTATTATTACTTTATATTACATGAATCACTCTTATTACTATTAAAAAAAAAATTAAAAAAAAACCTCAAAAGGGTTTACAAAGCACACCCAACACAACTCACAAATCATTATAGTAATAATAAGTATGATATAAATGATTGAATGACGGTTAAATGAGGTTCGATACGTGAAATATTTAGTTGACCGTAAAATATTCAAATATGGGTTTATAAATAAATTGTTATGGTTGTAAGTATATTTAAAGATTGTTCTATACTTCTAGTGCTAATAAAAACATAGAGGGCATTTTATTCTTAGACATGTTTTTAAAAGATGTCCAAGTTACTCTAAAAACCTACCTAAACTATCATGTTACGAACTTAATATTTAGGTTTATAACATAAATCGTCTGAAATTAATTTTTCACCTCCTATTTTTTGATAAAAACAAAAAACAAAAAAAATCTTCTCTCTACTTAAAATTCTAGTCCCAATTGTGTCATATTAGTGGTGTGGGATGGGATTGCTCTATTCTAAAAGCTCGGGCTATATATATGCACGGAAAAAGAGAGAGATGAAGGGCTCTGCAATTAAATGAGCAAAGCCTATCGAACTGGAGCTCGAGTCTCGCACGGAGCCCATCGAGCTCACAAGCCTAAACTTTGGGCCATTTGTAGACATGGCCCATACAGAATAACACTACACAATCATCAACAACCATAATACCACACTCCCATAAAACAGGCCCAGTAAGGCCCACTTTTGTCTGTGTAGAAAAGAAAGGGCAAAAGTTGATGACATGGAGGTTGTGAAAATCATACTGATAAAAGTTGATGAATGTAGTTAGGCTGTACCAGAGCCGAGTCGAATTATGAAATTTTAAGATTAGCTTGTTAGAAGTTTGGATGAGCTCATTAAAAATGCCATTTGAGTTGAGCCGGATACTCGATCAAGTTTGAATTAAATTATTAAATTTTTTAATGTGTGACCTGAGTAGAATTTAAGTACAAGTTTATGAATAATCTCTATACATTTATTTATAGTATAAATATATAATATGTAACTATATAAGGTATATTATACAATAATATAATAACAATAGTCTATAGATAACAAATTAACTATATAATATTATGTATAACCATAAAGTAAAAATTATAGTAGTAAGTCTAGTTTACTATATATAACTAATTAACTATAATATAAGTATAGTATACAAGTATTGTTAACTATGTATAATGCATGATATAGATAGTTATATATCAACTATTAATAACTTAATATATTAGTTATGAACTAACTAGGTAATATATATATATATATATATATATATATATGAGAAATACTACAACATCTACTGATATCCTTAGACACACATGGGGGACTACAAATTCAATGGTAATTTTGAGAAATAGAAGGATGAGAGAAGGACAAGAGAATGAAATGTAGCATTTCCCTATATATATATATAGACACACACACACACATCATATGTATTAATGTAATACTATTATCAAAGTATTATAATTAATATGTAATAATATATTTAGTATTTACTTTACTTAGTTTTTTTTTTAAAGTGAAAACTTCTGATTTCCATTGATGACAATTTTTGAGCAAAAAAGCTTATACAATCAAAACCTTAAGCAAAAAGCAAAAGCTTCAACAAACGTAGCCCAATGTTATGAACTTATAATTCATCTATGATCTAATCAACTGTACACCTATGTATGATTTCGATTATAGATCAGATCTGCAACAAGCAACTAAATTCGAAAACATAGGGAGCTCAAGTCACAACATAATTATTAAACGGCCGTGAGAGATAGTCTCCCACACCGAACTACACTTCCTCGACCAAAAATGTCAGGTGACTAAAACAGCAAAAGAACATAAAATAAAAAATACAAAGCAGATCCACCGACGCAACTTGTGGTAGAATGAGACGGGGGAGCTCAGGAATCCAGTGGAGAGGCGCGTGAGATGGTGGAGCTTTTCAAAGTTTATAGATCTGATTTTAAAAAAATCAAATCAAAAAAACTTAAAAAAAAAAAAAAAAAATTCGAGGCTGTGAGTAGACAAATAAGGTAAAACCTAGCCAACAAGTCGTGGATGGGGAGTTGGTGAAGCTACAGTGTAGGGATAAAGCCACCGAAAAGGTGGATAAAGCCTCCACAGAGGATGATAGGACCGCCAAAAAGACAGTTAGTACCTCCGAAGAAGGCGAGAAGGGGAGGGGGAAGGAAGAAGGGGAGTAAAAGGGGGGAGGAGGGAGGTTCAGATTGC
Organism: Betula pendula; assembly: GCA_900184695.1. Classification (NCBI taxonomy): domain Eukaryota; kingdom Viridiplantae; phylum Streptophyta; class Magnoliopsida; order Fagales; family Betulaceae; genus Betula; species Betula pendula. Next base: position 1,179,367 of record FXXK01000045.1, on the reverse strand, counting down.
TCTTTCCTCCCATGACAGCCATGGGTTTCCTTTGAGTTATGAAGAGAGAAGAGAGGTTTTTTAGGAGAGCGAACTCTATTTATATTTACTTAACTTAGTATAGTTACTAACTTAGTAACTATCTATACTATGCTTATTGAGTATATATATATATCTCGTCACGTGATTTGAGTATATGTCACTTAATAATCGAACAATTTGATTTATTTATGGACATAAATTTTCTACAAACTGGTTTGTAGAAAATTCATGCAAATTAGTCTTTAAAAGTGACATGTGTCCTTAGCATATGAGAAGTACATGCTTTTTTTAATAGCATATGTTCTCATATATTTTTTTAATAGCATTAATAAGAAAACATGTGATTCTCACATGCTTAAATGACACGTGTCATTTTTACAGGTTGATTTGTAATAATTTTATATAAACCAGTTTGTAAGAAATTTATGTCCTTTATTTATAGCCCTATATGTAGTAAATAAATGGCAAAAGTTGGTGAATAATGCTTTTTTAATAGATTGTTATATAATTGTCATATAAGTAGGATGACATATCAGTGAAAATCAGCCATTGAATACAATTGCCATATATTTGATAATGTAGTAGTGAAAATCAAGATTTGCCTTATTCTTCAATTCCATAGTAATGTTATATCCATTTATCATATTCTCATATGGGACATGTTTTAAATGAAGTTTTATATCTATCATTTTTTAAAAAAAAAACAAAAGAAAAGTTATTCAAACACTAAAGATATAAAATGAATGTGAAGTGCTATTCTTCAATTCACACTCTTAACAAATCTATATATATATATATATATATATATATATATATATATATATAATATATTTTCTTGCAACAAACATCATCGTGGATACTTACAACAAGCCTTCTCTATCTCGAGTAATCCATACCAACTCACAACAAAACCTCTTTTGCTCTGTTTCTTAATCCTTTTTAATCCTTCTTTTAGAAGGCATTTTTTGTTTAATATTTTGTGCTTTGAGTTGTTTCTTAATGTTTTTTTTTTTTTTTAAAATGTTATCACCATTAACCAACTAGGTTTCAGCAGTTAAGAAAACATCATTCCAGTCCACAATCATGGGCATTTAACAAAACGACTCTAAAAATTAAACATCGAATAAAATGAAGTAAAATTAAAAGTGTTCGGTCAATATTAATGGCCAAATATAGCCTAAGATGCAACGTAGAACAAAATGGTGGTTCATAGGAACGAATTATATGGTGAGGGAGTGATAACTCGAGGGTAAAAGTACAAATAAGGTAGTAGGTTGGGCGCAAAATATAATTTAGCCTAAATACAGTCATTTCTCCTGTAATTTTCATCGACCCGAACCCGAATTTCTCTCTGATTCGTTATTCACTTTTGTCTCTCTATTCTTCCTCCTCCGACGATGAGTTTGGAAGAAGAATGATTGAATAGGGAAAAGAGGATCAACATCAGTCTCCATGGCTTCGTCATCGCCCTCTCCTCCCCTTGTGCCAATGGAGCTCCACGTCGCCAACCGACAAAAGCTCCTCAAGTCTCTCCGCCACCACCTCACCGACTCCTCTCGTCCTCTCCACGGATTCGTCTTCCTTCAGGTACTCTCTCTCTCTCTCTCTCTATATATATATATATATATACGCACACACACACGAGGTTTTGAAATTTGAAATTTAATTTAATTTTTATTTCTTTTGGCTAATTTGATTTCAGGGAGGCGAGGAACAAGCGCGGCACGATACTGACCACATTGAACTCTTCAGGTGCTTGATCTCTCTTTTTCATTTTCTTTCAATATTTTAGTTCTGGTTTTTAGGAAATTCGTGAATTGTTTACTCGATCGAACTTTTCTTTGAAGCATTTTTTTCATGTTGCAATTTACATTTGAATATGGTCTCTGAGAAAACTATCGGCATCAAATGGACTTTACTATTGATAATCGATGCGTTATTTTATTTACAGGCAGGAGAGTAACTTTGCATACTTGTTTGGAGTCAGAGAACCTGGATTCTATGGAGCTATAGTAAGTAAATTGCGTCTACAACACGTTTCTTTGGTCTGGTTTATTCTTTGTTTGAGAACTGCCTTCTTGTGGAGTTATCTCCACTGTTAATCTTGATGAAATCCGAGTACAACTAGCAATAAGGATCCAATTACCACTGCCATTAACGGAACAATGATAGTATTATTGTTGTTTTGTTTCTGAATCAGAAATCACCAAAAATGTGTTGTTGATAGCATGCTCAAAATTTTAAAATTTGGGTCCGAAGCTTTAGGCATTTTTTTGGGAACTCGTCAGGACCCCTTGTGTCTTTTGTCATTTTGACTTTTTTGTTCTTTTGTTTGTAAGAACCTAGTTTTCAATTTGATAGATTTGAGACTTGAGTTTAGATGTATTCTAAATTCGAGACCTCTATCAGCATTTCCATCACATTGATAATAGACATGCATGTGAAAAGACAATTATGTGGCTCAAGTGGTAAGGGTCTTGGTCTTTGTGGTAGTTCCATGAGGTCCAAGGTTCGAATCTCCTTGGGTGCAAACATTTTCTTGGGGCCAGCCCGCCGGCAAAGCCGGAGTATTACTCGGTCTGTGTAGAGGGGGCGCTTTACACAGGTCCGAGGTTTACCTGACAGGGGTGGGTTCTCGAAGTTGCTCTGTTTTGGGAGGGTTCCTCGTCATGAAAAAAAAATAAATTATTTTTTTAAAAAAGTGGCACATCCTGTGCAGCCACAGTGGTGGCTATGGGTGGAACAACCCAGCCACCCACAACTTAACGTAACAGAGGGGGTGTCACAGCCACCCTAGTTAGAGGCCACCCCCTTTAGTGCTATACAAATTTCTGCATTTCTGACCATCGACCCAATTCTAACTTGCGCGCATCAGCTTCTGATGGTAGGGGGAGGCTGAGTCGGATATGGTTTAAGTTTTCCAAAAAAAGTTGGAGTTGGTGTCAGATAGTGTTTTAGATTTTTTTTTTTTATCACTCGGCCCGACTTTTTATATTTAAAACATATAACAAACCTTCTGAGACATTGTTGAAGAAGAGAGAAGCATAGTTTGAATAGTGCACTGTACAAACCTCATTATAAACAACAGGCTTTTTTTTTTTTGGTCTAGATTTTCAAGTGAGGTAGAGCTGCAGGTAAGGCGTGAAATATTATTTGGAAAGGACATCATGTGTTGGTGAAAAAAGCTGAGAAGCTTGCTTTTTTTAAAAAATTTTTTCTTCCCCTATTTCAGTCAGAAGAAACAAGATATTAGGCTCCTCCTTTTGCCACATTGGCATTCATTCGATCTGAAAAGATGAGTGAAGAGATAAGGAGCCAGGAGGCAGAGAAGAAGAAGAAGAACGGTGGCTACTGGTATCTCTCCCCTCCCTCTTTCTCTGTTTGCTCGAAGAAGAAGATGACCACGGCCATGGCGACTGCTGGTCTCTCTCCCCACCCTCCTCTCTGTGTCTGTTTGAAGAAGAAGACCACAGCCATGACAGCCGTTGGTCTCTCTTCCCCTTCTATGTTTGCTTAAGTTTTGACTGCTTGATGATAGTGGTTACCACAAAATCTGTGATGGGCACCTTCTTTAACCACCAAATTTTTGAGTCGACTTCCAATTAGCTTTTTTTGAGTCTGCGTCGGCTAGGAAGTTATCTCCATCCGAGGTGGCGTCAGAGGTTTTTTGATGCCTTCAACTTAGATGAAGCCGAAAGTTGGAAAGCCCACCCTTAACCCTTTTAGCACCTCTTCTTGCAGCCACACCCTGCCACCCCTAACAGAGGGGGTGGCTCGTGACCACCACTTAACACAAGGGTGGCTCGCATGGCCATCCTCTAAGCCGTGGTTGGCTGAGTCGTGCCACCCACGGCCATCGCCATGGCTGGGTTGGGTGAGCCAGGCCAGCAGCTTTATTTTTTGGTTTTTGGCATTTTTTTTGTTTGATTTTTTGATCTGAGGGTTGTAATTGTCTTTTCACTTGTGTCTATTATTGATTTGAAGGAAATGTTGACAAAGGTCTCAAATTTAGAATATTTCTAAATTCAAGTCTTGAATCTATCAAATTGAAACTGAGGTCTTAAAGTTAAAATGGCAAAAAGCACAGGGTGTCCTGACCTGACTTCCATTCTTTTTCTTTTTTTTTTCTTTTCTTTTTAATTCATGCTCGTGTGTGTAATTGAATGAATCATCTACGTATTGTAGGATATTTAATTGACAGATTCCAGAATTAATTTGCCATCATTTTTTCCTTGAAGGACATTGCGACTGGAGAATCTATCCTGTTCATTCCTCGGTTATCTGCCGACTATGCTGTTTGGTTGGGAGAGATAAAGCCGTTATCCTACTTCAAGGTGATTAAACTGATTTGTAGTTTGAAGGGTGTGCCTTGTACATTTTTTCGGCTCATGATTATGCTCTTTTGCAGGAAAGATACCTGGTTAGCATGGTATACTACACCGATGAGATTCCTGTGGTTTTGCATGACCATTTCCAAGGATCTGGAAAACCCCTGTTTCTATTACATGGTCTTAACACTGACAGCAACAAATATGCAAAACCAGCAGAGTTTGAGGTCTCACACTTGCTATGTCTTTGTAAATAACTTCTTTATACCTTCAGAATAGAGTAATGGGTCACTAAGTTCTCAAGTTTCACTACATTTTTCAAATATTTCTGTCCTGATAGCATTAGTGCATTAGCAATAAGTATATCTTTAACTCAATGATGCATCTAATAACATGATATTTCTCAACAACTTTCATGGTTCAGATGCATTTTAAATGGAAAACCTCCATATTCTTAGATCAGAATAACTATAGTTAATAATGTTTTCCTTTTCTTTCCATTTTTGAATCTCTGTTTAGGGTGTGGATAAGTTTGAGACGGATTTGACAACCTTGCATCCTATTCTGATTGAATGCCGTGTCTTGAAGTCGGAGCTGGAGCTTGCCATTATCCAGTATGCCAATGATATAAGCTCTGAAGCTCATGTTGAGGTAACCATTTCCAAAATTTCTTATTTGCTAAACATGGTTGTATAAATAGTCCTTACCTTCAATTGACTATAAAACCAATAATATGAATCTCCTCTTTAATGTCTTGTTCCATATGCCATTCATGATTCTGAAGTAGTCTAATAAAGGGGTCAAAGCACCAATTTTCTATCAGTTTGTTGCTATTTTTGTGAAATGCATTGTTTGTTGTCACAGCCATAACTTAAATGATGGAAAGAGCAAAGAGAAAGCTCTTTCTTGATAGGTGTTTTGAATATTGGGCACATGTTTGTTGTTCATTTTTCCTGTAGAGTCATCTTGGGCATGCTTGTAGAGATAAATTGATGTACTTGTTGCTATTTTACATTCTGACTAGGTTATGAGAAAAACTAGAGTGGGAATGAAAGAGTATCAGTTGGAAAGCGTGTTTCTTCACCACACCTACATGTATGGTGGCTGTAGGCACTGCTCATACACTTGTATTTGTGCTACTGGTGATAATAGGTGAGTGTTTCTGTAGTTCTCAAGGTTTATTTTCCATGCATGTGGTGATAAGTGGTCTTCTGCACATTACTGAAACCTTGGTGCATGCTCGTCAGGGACATAACTTCTCATTATTGCAGAAAAAATAATAAAATTCAAACAGATGAAAATTGTGTTTTCTGAATTTGAATTTTGGTTATAATATCTGATCATTTTGAAATGTGGGCATGCCCTGTGATTGTCCAATATTTTTTAACTGGTTTTGCTTGAGTACAGATTGAACTAGAGTTTGTACATATTATTATGAATTTTTGTAGACTAGCTGGCAAACATATTGAGTCTTTTTTTTTTTGAAAGATTCTTTCTGTTGTGTAAATGGAAAAGTAAATTATAAGTAGGGATGTATTGATATAGAATTTTACATCCATCATAGAACTGTTTGCTAACGGACATATTGTTTTTTATGAGACAGTTCCGTGCTCCACTATGGGCATGCAGCGGCTCCAAATGACAGGGTATGGTAGATTTAATGCTTTTAGACTTAATACATTATAGAACTTTTTACATTGTGTTAATGGATAAACTATGCTTAATTTCTTAATGACAGAGGTCTTTATTCTTTGGAGTCAACATTCAAGTTGTCTAATTAAAAATTTCCTTACATGCAGAAGTATTTTTTGGAGTTTTCAAACCCTTGTAATCTCCTTTGTGCAGACCCTGGAAGATGGAGATATGGCATTGTTTGATATGGGAGCTGAATATCATTTTTATGGTTCTGACATAACTTGTTCATTTCCTGTGAGTTTGACCTTTTTGCTTGCAAGGTTAAAGTTAGATATTAGTTTTTACCTATGGGCCTTAACTTTTTAAGTCACACTGTTAATAAACTTTTTAAAGGTCTCCTCTATGGTCTTACCCAACTGTATGTGGCTTCTCTTTTTTCCTTTTCGCTTAGGTCCTCCTTTTATTGTGTTCTAGATTGATCAGATCATCATCGTCATCATCATCACAACTATCACCATTCATCCTTTTATTCTTTTTTTTTTGATAAGTACCATTCATCCTTTTATTCTTAGAATAACAATGATGACCGACCATATCATCTTATCATTGTCATCATCACAACCATCATCATACATACTTTTATTCTTTGACTTCTTCTGATTTTACGAGTTACCACAATGATCCTTTCATTAAGAAATCCATTGGAATCTTAAAGAGGGTTTTAAATTAGAGTCCTGATTTGATGGGGATTTTTGGAGTTGAAGAGTATACTTGTGATGCAGATTTATGTTCAAGGTCATCTAAATGAGAAGTAATAGATAGTATAGAAATTGAAAATGCTCCTTATGCTACTAGGAACAAAACCTAGTTGTTTGATCTTCCCCTATTGTTAGAAAATTTTCATTGCTTTAAATTTTCTGTGCAGGTGAATGGGAAGTTTACTGGTGATCAGTCACTCATATATAACGTAAGTGCTTTACTTTGAAAGCAGTATCAACCTAAGCATTAGAACTTAATTTTCTCCTCACTCTGTCTCTCTATGTGGTTTTTTTTTTGTGCGTGTGTTTTGGGGGGTGGGGGGGAGACTGCTGTACCAAACACATCCCAAACAAAAATGTGCGGACCTATTATTTGGGTTGACTGCCTTATGGCATTTTCATTCTTCAGACTGTATCCAATGATCATTTTTTCGCAGGCTGTCCTTGAAGCACACAATGCTGTCATATCTTCAATGAAACCTGGAGTAAACTGGGTTGATATGCACATGTAAGTGTGGAACTGATATTTTCTGTTAAAATAATTACAATATGTCTTTCTGTGTGTGTAATAAAGTTAACAAAGAAAATTACAGGAGGGATGGGATGTCCTCTTTAGGGAACAAGGAGGAAAAACTACCACATATATATGAAAGCATTGAAATGGAGTGGTTTTGTTTTGTTCATTAGAATGTGTGGAGAACCTTATATTGAATTACAGAAAAAAAGGAAAAAAAGAAGAAGAAGAACAATCCTCGTGCAATCAAAAGCCTAAACAAAGTATGGTAGCCAAGAAATGTCGAAGAAGCTTTTGCTTATTGAGTGTAAAGATTCCAATGTAATTTTTATCATCGTGGTCTGATGTGGTATACTGGAAACCGGACATCATCTTCTGGAAGTGTTGGTGTACAAGCATTACTTTCATTCTATTTACAATTTCATTTCTTAAGAGAAAAAGCTATTTGTTTTATCAAGGTTAGCTACATTCTTCATTAAATAGAAAAATGTAGTCATAATATATCTCTATATTCCCTTGATCCTGGTTCAAGTTGCCTAGATCGTCTCCTGGGCATGCAATTCTGCATCTTACATTCTCTTTTTTCCCCCTTAAAAAAATTGCAGATTAGCAGAGAAAGTTATCCTTGAGTCATTGAAGAAAGGATCTATCATTGTTGGGTAACATCTTTTTCTCAATGATGTATCCTCAGTTACTTGCAACTTCTTATTCTTATTAGAAGGGAAGTTTTCGATTCATGTTTAGTTGTGGTCATTGGTTCTAGCAATGTGGACGATATGATGGCTGAACGATTGGGTGCTGTTTTCATGCCTCATGGTCTAGGGCATTTCCTTGGTCTTGACACACATGATCCTGGGGGCTACTTAAAGGTCTTGTGAATAATATTTCTGCTTATGCTTTTCAGTTTCTATTTCTTGTTTTAATTTATAATTATTGAGAAGTGTGCATATCATATATGTTTAGTATCATATTTTCCTTGATCACTTGGAAACTTGGCATTTTTTGCAGGGAATGGAGAGACGAAAAGAACCTGGATTGAGGGCCTTACGGACAATTAGAGAGCTACAGGAAGGAATGGTTAGTAATGAATTTTTTCAGTTGACGAATGTGTTTCTGTAGCGTTTGGCAAACACATATGCTGTTTTCTGAAATCTGTAGCCCGAGTTAAAAAGCATATGTGTTGCATTTGATAACTATGAAGTTGTTTGATTTCCTTCAGATACCGTGTTTTCATTTAGATTTATTTCATTGGTCAAAATCAGAATTTGTTGGTGTTAAACCCTAAAACAAGAGGAGGCACGTTATATTGTTATCCGTAGCCTACCTCACACATATTATTATATAGGCTTTGAGAAATAATACAATGACCATAATACCCTCAAACCCTAATACATTATTCTAACACTCCCCTTCAAGCTGGAGCTATATATCATATAAACCCAGCTTGTTACAATAAAACTCTAACTGGTTCCGACATAAAGCTTTTGAAACACATCAGCTAATTGGTCTCCAGACTTCACGAATGCTGTAGATATATCTCCATTGAGTATCTTATCTCTGACAAAATGACAATCAACCTCAATATGCTTAGTTCTTTCATGAAAAACTGGATTAGTGCAATATGTAAAGCAGCCTGATTATCACAAATAACGGAATAGGAGTAGGAGCTGAGAACCCAATCTCTTGAAGAAAATGTTGTAACCAGGTCAACTCAGTAGCAGTATGAGCCATTGCCCTGTACTCTGCTTCAGCACTAGATCGTGCCACTACTGTTTGTTTTCTTACTCTTCCAAGAGACAAGATTACCGCCGAGGAATGTGCAATAACCTGTAGTAGACCGTCTATCTGAAGGAGAACCTGCCCAATCTGCATCAGTAAAACCTTCGACTTTAAGATGTCCATTTGGTCTATATAGTTTTCCTAGACTAGGGGCTTTCTTCAAATACCGAAGAATGCGAGTAACAGCTTCCCAATGTGAAACCCGATGAGCCTGCAAGAACTGACTAACAACACTAACTGCATATGAGATATCTGGCCTGGTGATAGTGAGATAGTTCAACTTCCCAACTAGACGGCGATACCTGCAAGGATCTTCAAATAATTCACCTTCATCCTTCAACAATTTCTTATTTGGATCCATCGAGCATCAACTGGTCGAGAACCCAAGAGACCTGTCTCTTCTAATAAATCAAGTGCATACTTTCTCTGAGATAAGTTGATACCTGTTCGAGATCTAGCAACTTCAATACCTAGGAAATATCGAAGTTTGCCCAAATCCTTTGTATGAAACTGCTGCTGTAGAAACTGTTTTAAACGGGCAATGCCTCCTGAATCATCTCCAGTAATAACGATATCATCTACATATACCACAAGAAAGATATAGCCTGCACTAGTGTGTAAGTGAAATACTGAATGATCCGTCTGACATCTCTGAAGACCAAACTTCAATACCGCTTCAGAGAATTTTCCAAACCATGCCCTCGGAGATTGCTTGAGACCATACAATGCCTTTTTCAACTTACAAAACACGGCCCTGGAGACTCTCCTTGAGCAACAAACCCAGGTGGTTGCTCCATATAAACCTCTTCATGCAAATCCCCATGTAAAAAGGCATTTTTGACATCCAATTGAAACAAGGGCCAATCCAGATTAGCAGCCAAAGAAATAAGAACACGAACAGAAGAAATTTTGGCAACTGGTGAGAAAGTTTCATCATAGTCAATACCATACGTTTGTGTATAGCCCTTAGCAACCAACCGAGCTTTCAATCGTTCAACGGAACCATCAGGATTAAACTTCACTGTGAAGACCCATTTGCAACCAACAGTCTTCTTATGAGGTGGTAAGGGAACAAGCTCCCACGTTCCATTTTGATGCAAGGCCCTCATTTCCAATTCCATAGCTTGCCTCCAACCGGAGTGGGATAAAGCATCATACACTGTCTTTGGAATGGAAATACTAGAGAGGTGGGAAATAAAACAAGAGAGTGAAGGAGATAAAGAACTAGTAGATACAAACTGACTGATAGGATGGTGAGTAGTGCAAGAACGTGTACCTTTCCGTAGGGCAATGGGCAAGGAGTCTGATGCAGGGGGAAACACTGGATCTGTAGACGGTGAGGATGATGGCGGAGGAGCAGGAGCTGGAGCTGATGGGCGCGGTCGACGCGTATAAACCTGGAGTGGGGCAAGCGAGCGTGGTGGCGACAAGACTGGAGGAGCAGAGGCAGGCTCAGAGAGAAATGGAACAGGCAGCGGAATAGACGCAACATCAGGGGCTAGAGAAGAGTCACCCAAAGAAGTAGTAGCAGGAAAATAGGGGAGAGACTCAACAAAGGTGACATCGGCGCTAGTGAAGTAGCGTCGAAGAACAGGACTATAGCAACGATATCCTTTCTGAGTGGAGGAATATCCAAGAAAGACACACTTAGTAGCACGAGGGTCAAGTTTATCAAAACCGGGACCTAAATTATGGACATAGCAAACACACCCAAAGACCTTAAGTGGCAAGGAGAACGGGGAGGAAGAAGGATATAAAAGTGAATGAGGAGAGACACCATCTAAAACCGAGGAGGGCATCCTATTAATGAGATAACAAGCAGTGAGAACAGCATTACTCCAAAAGTGTTTGGGGACATGCATATGAGACAAGAGACAACGTGTAACATCTAATAAATGACGATTCTTGCGTTCGGCCACACCATTTTGTTGTGGAGTGTGAGCACAAGAAGTTTGATGGAGAATGCCTTTATCAGATAAATAAGAGGTAAAATGACCCGATGTGTATTCTTTGGCATTATCCGAACGCAAGATACGGATTTTCTGAGCAAATTGAGTTTTAACCATATTGCGGAAAATTTGAAATATAGAGAATAGTTCAGAACGATTTTTCATTAAAAATAACCATGTCATACGGGAAAAATCATCCACAAAAGTCACAAAATAATGGAATTTATTGGACGCGATATTAATGGGACCCCATACATCAGAATGAACCAATTCAAAAGGACTCGAAACCCTACGGACAACTCTAGACGGAAAAGAAACACGATGGTGCTTACTAAGCTGACAAGCTTCGCAAGATACAGATACCTCAGGACGAAGACTCGGGACTTGATGCTTCAATGTAGGAAGGGAAGGATGACCCAAGACGACAATGCCATTGAAGAGCGGAGGCCGACGACTGCAAAGCGCGAGAGGCAGGTGGAGGTGCGAGGTCCAGATAATATAATCCATCAACTTCATGCCCCATACCATCATCCTCCTCGTCTTGAGATCCTGAAAGATGCACAAAGATGGGTAAAAACTAACTGAACAATTAAGGGCTTTGGTAATTTTACTGATGATAACAAATTAAAGGGAAAACCAGGAACATGTAAAACAGACAACAACTCAATGTCGGGACTCAAATGGGTAGTGCCTGAGCCGGCTACTTGGGAGAGGGAACCATTAGCAAGGGTGACACTCCGAGGTGTATCAACAGAATGATAATCAGAAAGAAAGTAGACGAACCAGTCATGGTGTTCATTTGCACAGAATCGATAACCATGGGTTGCTAGTGGAGGATAAAAGACAGTGAGATGCAGTACCTGACTGAGCAAGAGTAGCAATGAAAGAGGAAGAGGCTCGCTTATAGGCTAAGTACTGAGCATACTCATCTTTTGAAATGGAGATCAAATCACACTCCAAATTGAGGCTTGACGGAGCAGGTAGTCCGGAGGGGGCTAGAGAATCTGCTGGAGAAGCAACTTGATTGGCAAACCCAGATGGTGTGCCATGTAAATCCAACAAGAGCCCACAGAATGATTTGGTTTCGACCACAATGAGTGCATTTGCGAGGCCCACGACGGCTAGGACGGCCACCGCCTCGAGAATCACGTCCACCGCAAAAACCACGACCACCCGAAGTGGGTAAAGCCGAGTTAGTAGTTGTCATGCCGAGTAGAAACCACCACAAAGTGTACCAACAAGAAGAGGAAAGCCCAAAAACACAAGCACACAAGCAATAAGTAGTGAAAAATGGACAAAAACCGGTGCAAAGAAACCTGGACCGAGTCGGAAATACGCTGAACCGAGCCAAAATGGGACTGAACCGGGTCTGAACCACACTGAACCGGCCTGAAATGATCTGAACCGGTGATAAATTGCCTGAACCGGACCTGAAATTGCCTGAACCGGCATGAACCGGACCGGAACCGGTATGGAACTGCCTGAACCGGTTCTGGAACTGGGTGAACCGGATGGGTTGAACCGGACTGGATCCGCGGGTCGGGTTGACCCGATACTTGAACTGCTAGGCTGAGACAAACCGGGCTGGGCGGATCCGGCCCAAACAAAGCGGGCTGCGACCCAAAACTCACCGGAATCACGCCGGTGAGTGTCAGACACGGCCGGCGAACACACAGGAAGCTCCGGTGACCACCGAAATTCACCGGAATCCGCCGGTGAGAGGCAGACACGGCCGGCGAACACGAAGGGCGCTCCGGTGACCACCTAAATTCACCGGAATCTCGCCGGTGAGATGCAGACACGGCCGGCGAACACGAAGGGAGCTCCGGTGACCACTGAAACGGACACACCACCGAGACCCACTCACCACCGAGAGAACGACACCACCAACAACAGAGAACTGGCCACCTCAGACGGCACAAACCACCACAGACTCCGCCGGTGACACCAACCACGACGACTAACGGCACAAACCACCACAGACTCCGCCGGCGACACCAACCACGACGACTGCACCGACGCCACCACTAACCACTCCGGCCAACACCGACGACAACCAACTGAACACCCTGAATCATTTATGTCAAATCAGGGACAGAGAGCCACGACGACACCAAAGCCACGATGAACAGAGCCCAGCATGGCGATGACGGCGATACCACTAAAGACGGTGATGTCGTCGCCACCGCATGCTGGACACGGGCATGAAGCCCAGTACGATATTTCTTCGAGGGGCAGCAAAATTATGTCTTCGAGGTGTGTTCTATCGTGAATGACGACAAAACAAGAGGAAAAAGAAAAAAAATTTTAGGGAGTAACGTGTACGAAGAACAGGATTAAACCTTAGGCTCTGATACCATGTTAAACCCTAAAACAAGAGGAGGCACGTTATATTGTTGTGATACGTAGCCTACCTCACACATATTATTATATAGGCTTTGAGAAATAATACAATGACCATAATACCCTCAAACCCTAATACATTATTCTAACAGGATACAAAGGAACGATAAGGTGAAGGCAGATGTTGATAAGAAAAAAAATCAGAAACAAGATGGTGAGTACATGGCCTAACTCCTTTGCGTTGTGCAATAGGTAGACTCATATCATTGACAATAGGTATTACAAAATCAGAAGTAGAAGTAGTGTTACCTGAGTCAGGATCAGATGCTTGACATGAACAACATGGATGGTCTTACTTTTTTGGCGTATGGAGTAAACTCTCAACTCTTCCACGGGCGGTCCACATGACTTATCAGTAGGTTTAGCAGGAGACTCGCTTGTAAGCTGTTGTTTCTCCTGCTCAGGCATGGTAGTAGGAATAGGTAATGACAAAAACTCCTCTTCACTCTTGACTCTCCTCCTAAAGAGGAGTCTGGGATGAAGAGAGGTAAGATTGTGTCTAAAAAAAGTGACATCCATGGAGACAAATTGTTTTTTGGAGGGGGGTGATAACATTTGTACCCCTTCTGCGTGGGAGAATAACCCACAAAGACACATTTGAGGGCTCGAGGGTCTAACTTACCTTGAGCAAGACCATGAACATGGATAAAGCAAACACACCCAAAAACTTTCTGAGAGACACCTTTGGAAACAGATAAATGTGGGGACAACACCTCAAGGAGTGTTTTGAAATCTAATACTCGAGAAGGCATCCTATTGATGAGATAGGTAGCAGTGAGTAAGGCGTCCCCCCAATAAGATTTGAGAAAATGAGTGTCAAGCATCAAGGAACGGGTTACCTCTAAAAGATGTCGATTTTTCCGTTCAGCAACACCATTTTGTTGCGGAGTATCGACTCATGTGGTTTGTTGGATAATACCTTCCTCTCGAAAATACATCCCGAGGTCACCCGACATATATTTTCCTCCATTGTTTGAGCGGACAATTTTAATAGAGGTATTAAACTGAGCTTGAACGATTTTGTGAAACATCTGAAACACAGAAAACACATCACTTTTATCCTTTAACAAGTAGACCCAAGTGGTCCAAGAAAAATCATCAATAAAAGAGACAAACCACCGATAGCTAGATAAAGAAACCACTCATGAAGGACCCCACACATCGGTATGAACAAGAACAAAAAGTGCATCACTTTTATTGATACTAGGAGAAAAGGACACACAATGGTGTTTGGAAAGTTCACAAGTTTTACACTGAAACTTAGAAACATTATTATGCAAAAATAAAGACGGAAACATGCGTTGCAAAATTAAAAAGGAAGGATGTCCTAATCGCTGATGCCAGAGCCAGATTCTAACTGCAGAGTCATCCGTTCATACAGTATGATAAGCTTGTGTGAGCCAACCTTGTGTATCAGGCTGAGAGTCCAGGTGGTACATGCTATCCTTCAAGCTACCACTGCCAATCATTCTCTCCGTGACTAGGTCTTGAAAAAAGCAATAGTAAGATTAAAAAATTACTCGACAGTTCAACTTAAGGGTAATATGTGCAATGGATAAAAGATTGGCAGCAAAATCAGGAACATGAAGGATAAAGGACAAGGTCATAGAGGGGGTGACAGAAACAGATCCTTTACCCGACACTGGCAACAGAGAACCATCAGCTATTCTAACTTTGTCTCTGCTTGAACAAGGATTATAAGACAAAAATAAGGGGGACATACCAGTCATATGGTCAGAGGCACCATAGTCAATGATCCAAGGAGCCTTAGAGGGAGTAGCAGATGGATGTAGAGCAGTGGCTAAATTACCTGTATGAGCGAAGGAGGAGGATGTAGTAGCAGATGTGTCCAATCGAGACATAAGTCAACGAAGTGCTTCTACCTCTTCTTTACTCAGGCCCCCCATATTAGTGGAAGAAGGAGAAGGATCTGGTGTGAGAACATCCGTCTCAACTGTGGAAGTATGATTGGCCCAAGGCCTGGTGCTTCCACCTGTGTGACCCCCACGACCTCGATTAGGAGGACGACCGTTGAGTCGCCAACAAGTCTCCCGAGTGTGTCGAGACCTATTATAGTGGTCACAGAATAATTTGTCTTTGTCATCTAAGGTTGCATTTGCAATTCTGCCACCATCTCGACTTCTGAAATCATCTCTTGAAGGACGTGGAGATGCATTCACTAGAGTAGATGGAGTTTGTGAACTGGGATGTAGCATGGTACTCCGACGACTCTCATTCTGAATGTATGAGAAAACCTCTTGTAATGATGGAAGAGGTTCCTTTCCGAAGATCTGAACTCGCACAGGATCATATTTTGAGTTCAATCCGCCCAAGAATTCATAGATGTGCTCTTCTTCAATCATCTTCTTAATTTTAACGGCATCAGCTGAACATTCAGGTTGCAAATGTAATGGTCCAACTCTTGCCACAAACTGCAGAGCTTATGAAAATAGGTGGCAATTAACCAGTCACCTTGGGTTAGTCCATGGATCTGTTGCTTTAAGTCATATTCTAGGGTAGCGTTCCCCACTTTGGAATATGTTTGAGCAGCAGCATCCCAAATCTCCTTTGCCGTGCAAAGAAACAAGTATCCCTGGCTGATTTCTGGTTGCATGGAATGTAGCAACCATGACATAATGGTTGAATTTTCTGCTTCCCATTTATCATAAGTAGGATCATCAAGCTTTGGTTCTTGAATTTTTCCATTCAAGTGTCCCATTTTTCCTCTGCTCTTGATAGACAAAATAGCAGATTGTGACCAAGCAAGATAGTTGAGCCCATTCAATTTGACAGTTGTGATTTGGAGGGTTGGATTTCACAATGGAAGGTTACCTGACTTTCTTCCCCTTTCATCTGATTTGTCTCCAACATATTGGAATCAGATATCCAACCAAACAAAGTGCTCCAACACAACTAGTGGGCTCAAAAAAATAAGGCAAGCTACTAGAAATCAACCATAAAGGCAATGCATCAACACTGTTGTTTTACTCTTTTATTTTATTTTATTTAAACTACAGGTCGTTTAGGGATTACCTGTCGTTTGGCACAGTGCTAAACGATGTCGTTTTGGCTGGGCCTAGATGACAACTTCCTGATCCTCTACAGAACAACATGTTGTTTTCCAAGCATCTAAAACGACATGTCATTTAGGCTTTTAGACCCAGCTCGCCGCTGCAGCCACCGGAGGTCCACGCGCGGCCTTCAAGAACACCGGTAAGCCTCGAAAATCTTCAAAAAACACCAAAACCAGCCAAAAAAACTAGGGAGGGCAGCCTTGTCACGATCGATTCATCAAAAGACCCACTGTTGGCGTGGTGAGGTCTCGATTGTTCAAAAAACAACTCCCCCTGTTGCCGGAGAGATGGCTACTTTCACCAGAGGGTTGGCCCCAAGACTAACGGCGGTACCTTCTGTGGGTGGTGCGATCTAGATGAGGGTGAGCAACATCTAGTTGCACAAGTTGCAGTGCCCATGGAGGAAGAAAAATACGACAAAACCGAAAGAAAAAAAAAAAGACTAAAGAACAGGAACCAAAATTGGCTCTGATACCAAGTAGAAAACTAGAGAATAATTCTTATTGTATTGATTTGTCTCATACGGTTACATAGATTAAATAGAAAAAACCTAGAACCTAATATGGAAAGCACTTAACGCAATATTACAATGAAATCAATCAACATAAAGACAAAATAATAATCAACATAAATCAAGGAGGATCTCAACAATTCTTTGCTCCACAAATATGTAAGAGTAAATGAACCGTTTGCTACACTAGTTCAAGATTGTTAAATCACCACTTATCCTAAAAGCTTAAACTAATAGGAAATGATGAATTTAATTATTTAATTAATACTTTAACACTTTCTCTTATGTATGGACTCAAATTTTTTCTCAATAAGTGAGGCTTAACACATGAAATATTTAACTGAAATGAGGGATAAAATGTGGAGTTAATTGTAGAACTCAGGAGTTCTACTCTGATACTATATTAGATCACCGTTTATTCGAAAAGTTTAAGCCGATAGGAAATGATGAATTTAATCGTTTAATTAATACTTTAACAAAGATAGTGTCCCACTTTGTTCTTCTATTTATAATTTGGAAGCTTTCAATAATTTCATTCGAAGAAAATGCTGCTATGTGAATCTGGGTATTTAGCCTCTATCATAGTAGCATGACCTCATAATGATTAGCAAGTTAGTTAGGACATGGCCGTACATTAGGAACAACAATTTTTGACACGACCCGTGAACCCAGCTCAAAATTTAAGGGTTAGGGTTGAGGAGTCTGACCCGTTTAACTAAATGGGTCGAGTAAGGTTTGACTTATATATTTTTATACACATGTTTCGACACGACTTGAACTCGACACGCGACATAATTGCAGGCAATTTTTGACATATTCCGTGAATCCGACATGAACCCAATACAAAATTAGAGGGTTTGGATCGATGAGTTTGACCCGTTTAATTAAATGAGTCTGGTTAGGGTTGACTTATATTGTTTTATACCATGTCTCGATACGATCCGAACTCGACACGCGAACATGAATTGCCACTCCTACCATATATGGCATGCCTGATCGAGCATATATCCAGTTTGACTGATGCCTGGCAGCTGTAATAAACTTTCCCTACAAGAACAATTAGTGAAATGCTTGCTGTTTGGTCAGTTCTACACTACCTTATAATTTATTAACTGGTAAACTGTTATAGTGATGTTATCCATAATTCCAGTTAACTGCCCCCCCCCTTTTTTTTTTTTTTTTCTCTTCTATAGTATAATGTCACTCTTTACTTTCTAGAGGAATCCTTTACCATTAAAGTCCAGTTTCAATTATGTAATAATTTCATATAAGTCATAGCAATTGAGGCTTATAATCCTCTGACGAGACTGCTACTCTTGAATGCATTCTATTTTAAGTCTTCTCAGTCCTTTTCCCAAAAGCTGACAAATTCATACCATTTGTAATTTGATTGTCAAAGGGAAACACACAGAGCTACTGGGATCTTATGACATTTAAATCTATCACTTCTGTGTTGAATCGTGGTGTGATAAAGCAGCTGGACTTTGAAGATTTGCTTCGGCTACCTGCTGATATGGATCCATCTTCCTGTCATAATACATTGTTAAGCTGTTGGCGAGATCAGTGGATTAGTAATCCCTCTAATCCCTCCTTGTTTAGAGCAATCTGTTGTGCATATGGGTGGCCATATGCTCGCCTAGGTTTGTTAAAGGTATTTCTAATTTTGTAGATGGTTTAGTTTTTATTTTGATGATGCTGCCTCTAATTCCTGCTGTCTCTGTAAGATAGAGAAGAAAAACATGTAGCACATAGTTTTGTTCTTTTTGGTTTGTTTACTTGTTTAAATAACTTTACATATATTTTTTAGCAGATTTCAATTAATAATAATGAAATTATATTGGCATATTGCTAGGTGCTTAATGATTGTATTGGTTTTGCGGGGCCATTGCTTCTCAATAAGCTGATTCGATTTCTTCAACAAGGTTTTTCTGCAAATGATCACTTCTTAGTTGTGATTCTTCCAATGTTGAAAAGCAATTATAATATGATCCATTACATCACTGCATGATTCATTTCTGTTGTTTTTCTGAAAAATTCTTTCTAATTTTGGGTGAAACCTCAATTTAATTTAATTTAATTTTTTCTTCTAAGCCAATAATTGTTGGCCCAATCTTTTGGCCTTTGTTGGTCTTTTAGATGTAGGTCATAGACCGAACTACGTAAATCTTTTGTGTTTATTTTCTTTATTCCCTTTAATTTCCTTTACATTTATGCATTTCTTCAGTAATAACTCATTAAAGAAAACAGGAAAATAAAAACAGGTTACAGAAGTCATCACACACCCAAGGGGTATTAGTATACAAAAGTCACTCATGGAATACGCGCGGGGGGGGGGGGGGGTGGCACATATGGGTATTTTGGGGTTTTCCAAAATACGTCTGTATAATTAGGGTTGTCTTATAAGTATGTTATGTTGTAATCCTAAATCATTGAATAGTGAATTATAGCCACTCTTTGGTGGACGTAGGCACATTGCCAAACCATGTAAATCTGTGTCTTGATTTTCTCTAGTTTTCTCTCTTTTCGATTCCGTATTACTCATCATTGATGCGCACGGTAACAACAACGTGTGACAGTGTCGCCTTAATCCTCCCTTGTGTGATGTCGAACTTGGCATTCTCCTTGGTCTTTTCTTGCCAAAACCAGAACATCACTCTTCACTTGGTAGAACAATAGGATCAGTAGGAGACTCATTAGTAAGCAGCTGTTGTTCCTCTTGCTCTAGCATAGGAGCTGTTGTTCCTCTTGCTCTAGCATAGGAGTAGGACAGGTAGCGAACTAGAAAACTCCTCTTCACTTGAACTTCCCCCCCTGAAGAGGAGGTTGGGATGAGGAGAAATATGGTTTGAGTTTTAAAAATTTAACATCCGTCGAGACAAAATGTTTCCGCAATGGGGTATGATAACATTTATACCCCTTCTTAGTAGGAGAATAATCCACAAGACACATTTGAGGGCAGGAGAATCTAACTTACCTTGAGTTGGGCCATGAATATGGACAAAACAAACACATCCAAACACCTTTAAAAGTAGAGAAATGTGGGGACAACACCTTAATAAGTTTTTTGAAATCTAAGACACAATAGGGCATCCTATTAATGAGATATCTAGTGGTGAGTAAGGTGTTCCCCCAATAAGATATGGGAACATGCATATCAAGCATTAAGGATTGAGTTACCTTTAGAAGATGTTGATTTTTCCGCCCAGCAACACCGTTCAATTGGAGAGTATCGACACTAGTGGTTTGATGGATGTCATGTTCACGAAAATACATACTAAGATCACTCAACATATTCACCTACATTGTTAGAACGGACAATTTTGATAGAAGTATTAAACTGGGTTTGAATCATCTTGCTAAACATTTAAAACAAAGAGAACACATCACTTTTATGCTATAACAAATATACTCAGGTGGTACAAGAAAAATCATCCATGAAAGAATGAACCATCGATAACCAGATAATGAAACCACCCATGAAGGACTCCACACATCAGTATGAACAAGAACAAAAAGCTCGACACTTTTATTGATACTAGGAGAAAAAGACACACGATGGTGTTTAACAAGTTCACAAGTTTCACATAGAAACTTAGAAACATTATTATGCAAAAATAAAGAAGGAAATATGCGTTACAACAACAAAAAAGGATGCCCTAATCGCTGATGCCAAAGCCAAATTCTTGCTGTAGAGTCATCCACCCGAACAGTGTGATAAGCCTTTGTGAGAGCTTGTGTCTTAGGCTGAGAATCTAGGTATTAGAAACCATCCCTCAAGCTACCATTGCCAATCATCCTACCCATGACTAGGTCCTAAAAGAAACAATTATGAAAATAAAAAATGACTTGACAATGCAATTCAAGGGTAATACGAGTAATGGATAATAAATTAGTGGCAAAATCAGGAACATGAAGGACATAAGAGAAAGTCATATAGTGTGTGACAAAAATGGAGCCTTAACCAAAAACTAGTGACAAAGAACTATTAGTTATTCTAACTTTTTATCTACTAGAACACGGCTTATATAAAGAAAACAAGGAAGACGTCAGTCATATGATCTGCGACAGCAGATTCAATGACCCAAGGATCATTAGATTGAGTAGCGGATGCATTCAGAGCAATGGCAAATTATCTATATGGTCGAAGGAGAAGGATGCATTAGCTGATGTTTCCAATTGAGACATCAGCCGATGAAGTGTTTCGGCCTCTTCCTTGCTAAATCCTTCGTATTAGTAGAAGGAGAACTAGCATCTGGTGTGGAAACAATTGTCTAATTGTCTCTACCATAGAAATATGATTAGCACGAGGTGTGGTTCCTCTACTTGAACAACCCTCGCAACCTCGGGTAGGACAACCATGAAGTCTTCAGCAAGTATCTTGAGTATCCTAAGACCTATTACAGTGGTCACATAAAATTTTGTCCTTGTTGTATGAGGTCACATTTGTTACTTTGCCACCATCCCAACTCTTGAAATGACCTTCAAATTTTGTTGAGATGCACTTTTTAGAATAGATTGAGCCTATGAATTAGAATGAAGCATTGTGATGTGACGACTCTCCTCACTGGACATATGAAAACACTTCCCTTAGTGACAGAAGAGGATCCTTTCCCAAAATCCGAACACGAAATGGATCATACTTCAGTTCAAACCAGCTAAGAACTCATATATGCGTTCCTCTTCTATCTTTTTTCTTACTCTTGACTGCATCTGCTGCACACTCAGTCGGCAAATTCTAATAATGATCCAACTCTTGCCACAAACCATGGAGTTTATGAAAATAAGTAGCTACAGACTAGTTACCTTGGATTGTTCCATGTATCAGTCGCTTCAATTCATAAATCTGTGCTGCATTCCCCATTTTGAAGTATGTCTGAGTTGCTGCATCCCAAACCTTTTTTGTCGTGTAGAGAAATAAATATTCCTAACTGATCTCGGTAGCATAGTGTAATAACCAGGACATAATCATCGAATTCTTGGTCTCCCACTTGTCATAAGAAGGGTCATCTAACTTAGGTTCGTATACTTTCCCATTTAGTTATCCCATCTTTCCTCGAATCTTAATATATAGCATGGCCGACTATGACCAAGAAAGATAATTAGTCTATCCAGCTTCACAATTGTAATTTGGAGAGTTGGATTTTCACTATGAGAGGTCACCCAACTCTCTATCCACTTTTTATGAGTTTTTGAGGTATGACTTGTTGTCGACATCTTAAGTTCAAATATCCAACCAAATAGCTTCAATACACAAAATTTGTTCTCAAAAGAGATTAAAGAGCAGTAGAATGAAACACTAGAATTCAACCATAACAATAACAAACGCAAAATGGCATTCTTTTTTGAAAGTGCTCTAAATGACCTGTTGTTTAGTGAATATTACCTGTCATTTTGCCTCCGGCTGAACAACTTGTTATTTGGGTTAGGGCTGACAATTTTTGATATGACTTGCAAACTTGACACAAAATTAGAGGGTTAGGGTTTGGTATAAACGGGTTCGGATCATAAATGTGTTGACTTGTTTATGAAATTGTATATATTTTTTATATAATAAATACATGTTAAAACGGGTTAAACGGGTCATGTTTGGATTGAGTTAAATAGGTCACATTTGGGTCTAAATGGGTCAAACAGGTTGACCTGTTGGTGACTCACTAATTAAGCGGGTTACTCGCGGGTCGTGTTCAGGTTGAAGGTTTTGACCTATTTAATTAAACGGGTTGTATTTGGGTTGACCTTTAACGGGTTGGCGGGTCAACTCGAATTTGACCTACAAACCCGAATTGCCAGCCCTAGTTTGGGTCAATTCTATACGACATGTCATTTTGTTGATGGTTATACGACCTCCCGTTTGAGTCTTCATACTAAACAACATGTCGTTTGGACTCTCATCCACTGCCGTTACACACAGCCGCTAAAAAAATTCACTGCTGCATCAGAACACTGCGATTTCTCTACAAAACACCTTAGAACTCGCCTTTGAGCTTTCTCACCCTCATATAATTGGCTATTGTCCACACACACCGATCAGGAAGGATGATAATTGATCCTTAAAAGAGGCGCTGATGGCCCAGGGCCCTACTGGCACATACCAATGCGGAAAGCTTGTCGGCATAGACCCATGTGAAACAAGACTTTAGACGTTCTGAAGAATTTTGAACATGGGCTGCGATGATAGCAGCTGAAGACCAAAAAAATTATATGGTTGTTGCAAGCGACACAAATGCGAAACAGGAAATCGAAAGAAGAAGAGAGCTGTCTTATTCTTCTATATAGTTCCATACGATTACACAAGTTTAAATAGAAGAGACCTGCAGACTATTATGGAAAGGAATAATGACGTATTACAAGTAGAATTATAATAGGAATAAATCAAGGAGGATCAAATCATAGCATATCGGTAGTTTCCAACTTCAACATCTTGGACAACTCTCTCTCTTAATAAGGACCATCCTACCTCCTCGCCCTTATGCATATTGGATATAATTTAATTCTTTATTTTTTCTTTCCTAGTATTTTTCACTCATCCAACTTAACATTCGCATTTTGACTATGCACATTAAAAAACTTATTGCTTCTTAATGGTCCAACACTATATATTAGAGCATAGCTGGTCTAATAGCAGTCCTATGGAATTCCCTTAAAAAGAAAAGGTGTTCTACAGTCACACAATAGTCGGATATAAAGTAACTTAATGCTTGCCTTCAACTATTGCAATTCTCCTCGTTTTTTAGAGTTTGAGAGTGGCTGCGTAAAAATACTAAGTGCTTATACAGTCGGAGCTCTTTTCTTCCAGTGGTTAATATTTTAAATTGCAAATACTCGAGCTGTATGAGGAGAAGCATCTGTAAAACAGAGGATACTCTACCGGTCTTTGTCTGATTATGGTCATAAAAGGCCTTATTAATTTTTGTCAATTGTGATACTAACATATGCAAATGCAATGTGGAGGAAGATTGGCTGGTTTAATGTGAGAACATGGTCCCAGGGGGGATTAGGATTCCCCAGAATTCTTAGGGTATTAGTTGACCGAGTAAATTTATTCAAATCTTAACCATTGCTTTGGAAGTCAATGGTTGAGAGTTTTCCATACCAGTAGTTATCACTTCGAAAATATGGATAAGTTTGGTGATAACTATTGAGTTGTTTAAATGATAATTGCTGATAACCGCTGATATGACAAACTCTCAATCATTGACTTCCAAACCAATGGTTAAGATTTAAAGAAATCCACATATCCTAGAAATTCTAAGGAATCTTGATCTGGTCTAGGGTGTCTATAGAGTATCTGTATGTTTGCATGGTCCATTCTCCATTATGTACCTAGAACTCATCTTTTGAGTAAGGCGTGCAAATATAACTTTCTGTTAAATATTATAAAAATGAGAAAATCAGTGAGAGTAGTAGTTGTAATCTATATGTTAGCAAGTGAACTGTATGCCATTTTGGTCAAGTAACTATAAAATGGATGACTTAAATTAGAGATAGGCAAGTGAGATTGTTGGGGTTGCCTTAATTTGATTCTTGAAAATATTTTGATCAGCTTTGAAGATTTTGCTTGCAAAGTACTTCAATCTTAGTGAATTCTATTTGAAATGCCCACTTTTTCTGTTGGAGGGATATTGCCTCCCTATACTAAAAATGAGGTTACCAAATTATGATCTATCACTAACAGGGGTGAGGAAAACATAAGCAGTTTGGTTAGCAACTGGTTCTGCTGCGGAGAAGTTCTCAAAGAACTCTTGCATTTAATTCAGTTTCAGTTTTACTGCATTAAGAGGCAGACTCTGCTTTACTGTTTCACTGTTTTTTCTTTGTAATGACTTCTTTATGAAGTTTTAATTGGTTTTATACCTATTATGGAATTTGTAACTGCTTTCTTTTATCAGGTTCTGGGCATTTGGATGGCTATGTTCTTGCAATATCCTTGGGCCTCACATCTGTCTTTAAGTAACTCTCTTGAACTTTTAATGATTGTGTTATATATTTTTATTTTCCCTTTTCTTGTGTTTCGCATTTCCAAGGATTGCTTTCTCTCTTAATTTTTAATGTTAATTGCGTAAACAATATGGAAGAGAAACAGGAGTAATTCTGCCTACAATAAGTTTAGGAAAAGGACAAAATGTTCAGGATAATTTTAGTCAAGTAGTAATTCTGAATCAAATTCAATTAAAAAGGTTATAACAACATCAACAGGAAACCTGATAATTATGACATTTACAAGATTCCTTGCTTTTTTTTTTTTGGTAATTCTGGAATACTTGATATCATTGTCTAATGTAAGCCTTTTATTAACTTGTTTTTTGGTGTTCATAGCAGTGTTATTGTGGTTCACTACTCTACTTGGCCATGTCACATTTAGACAATCATTGAATGCATTATTTATGCTTCTTAACACAATATCAACAATGTGAAAAATATTATTTCATCGTCCTTTGAAATCTTTTTTGTGTACCTAGTTTATGTTTGTAGCAGACATGATTGGAGGATGACTATCTGTATGTATGGGACTGGCATATACTTTCTTTTACCTTCACAGCCTATTCTACTTTTTATTTACACAACCTTTCTTTCTCTTTTCCCCCGCGAGACATATACTTAAATTGTGCTGTCAAATACTGTGTTCTTAATACTGTTTACTACTAACAGTAATATTTGTTGAATGGTTGTCCCAATTGTGCAGATCCTTTTTTGATACACAATACAGTTTCCATCTTTCCAAGCTGAAGCTAAAGTTACGATCTGGTATCATGACTGTAATCTACCAGAAGGTATGTCTTTTTTGTATTCTGTTTAAAGTGTATGAATATCAATTTATACAACTTGCTGGAGATGACATCATTATGGACAGTTCATAGACCTTTTGTAACAGATGACTGGTAAAGGAAGAAAAATCGGTTATCTTTTATCTACTCATTAAAGATTGTCTTTAATGTAACATATCACATATTTTAATTAAAATGCTTTGGTTGGAAAACAAGGACTGGTGGTATCTATTGGTCATGTAATTATTAGTAGGTTTGTACCATATTTTTGAAGTTATCACTGAATTTTAGGGTCCTAAGAAATACAAAATTTGGGCATTCTGATGGAAAGTTTTCACTTCGAAACATGGCCATGGGCTGGCTGAAATGCTGTTATTTGTTCACTCTGACCACTTAAAAGGGAAAGATAAGTTTTGTTTCTCCACCAGCAATGGCAAAAAACCAGCTCGACAAAGGTCAAATGAAGGTGAAGCTTGACAAGGAAATAATTGAGCAGGCAAAGATTGTCATACATAATCTCGGGGATCAGATGATGAATATTGAGTTATACTGATTGCTAAAAGGGAGGGGGGATTGGGATCTCCTCCGATTTTTAAATCTGAGATTCTTAGATTTTCAAATCTGAGCCCTCCATGACATCGAATGGCCCAAACTATCTTTTACTGGACCAATGCCTGCCACGTCAGGTTCCACTCCCACTGTCATGTTTCTTCTTCTTTCTTAAGCTTTCCCCCACAGGCTGCAGCTCTCTTTTTCCCATTCTCCCTCTCTTGCACTCTCAGTTCTTTCTCTCTCTGTCAAATTCCTCCTTAAATCCGTCCCTCACTTTGTCTTGGCTGAACAACAACTCTCTCACTCTCGGTTCCTCTTAAATATTTTGTGTTTTGTTTTGGCATGCTTTTGATAAGAACTGTTCCTTTTATATATTGATTTTTGAATAAACTGGACTGACACTTAATGAAGAGCACAAAAAATTGAAAACCCACCCCAAAAATCCAAAACCCAGGGAAACCCATGAATCAAATGCCTCCAAATTCCCATTCTTGAACCTAATTCTGATTTTGGAGCAGAATGAGGAGGTGAAAGCAGGATGGTTGTTGAGGGAAAAGACTTGGAATTGGTTTTGCATGATTTATCAGTGTTCTCAGCTTCCACCTTTTGCTAGAGAGAAATCTGGGCTACTTTGATAAGATGCGTAAAGGAGAGGAAACGATCTTTGGGTCTCTGGTTAATAGCTTCTATGACATTGAGTATTTCAGGAAGGAGATGAGAAAGAATCAAAGAAGGCTTGGGTTATAGGACCCGTGTCTCTATGCAACATAAATGTTGCAGATAAGGCTGAGAGAGAGAGGCAAACAAGCCTCGATTGATGAGCAATGTTGCTTGAGGTGGTTGGATGATAAAGAACCTCCTTTTTCTTGGGAGAGCAACAAAGTCCCACAGAGAGAGCAAAGGAGAGAGGAGGAAAACCCATTTGCTTCCCTTTTTCTTGGTTTGATGCTTTTGAATCTCGCAAAAAATAACAATTCATCCAGCTGCTTAGCTTGCGCCCTTTTAGTTGGCAATGGATTGCTTGCTGTTAAATCACGTATATGATAGTGCTTTACAATTTGAATTTCAAGCATAGTGTAGAGCTCCTTTTAGATACCTTCTTAATTTCTCTCTATCTGTATTGATATCTTTATTCAAGGAAATTATTGTTAGAACCATACAGTCTGCTTGTAGTTTTACACCTGATGTGCGTTTAAGTGTATTTTTTGTTGTTGCTGTTGTCTTTTCTCCCCTGCCTCCCTCCCCCTCCTTTCACCTATAGTGTCATCTAGGTGTGTGCATGTTACTGTTGCATGTTCTTTTTCTTCTTCTTAATCTTTTTTTTTTTTTAATAGATTGTCATTCCTTCTCCCCTTCCCCTTGTGTTGATAGGCCCTTAGTTTAGCTGGCAAGAACTCACATGATTGCTTTATCTGAAGTTTTATTCTTTCTTACAGTGTCTATGCATCAGCCTAGCAGAGCGGTCGAAATTTTCTGAGGGGGAAATTCAGACATTCATGTCCATAGATGCTGATAGAACTGTGAACTTGTGTAACAGTTTCCATGATATGTGGAGGTAATAGCTCTTGCTTTATTACTCCTTTCCTTTTGTAATTTAGTAAATTGACTATCATTAGTTTTTTTTAGTTATTGCATAGGCAATGTCAGTACGAGTGGGTGACAAATATATTAACCTGCCAACCAATCGTTGGTACATGCCTTTATCCACTAGAGAACTCTTATCACTTTCTTTTAACTTTTTATTTTGCTTTACGGATTGTCAACAACCTTGCAACTGAGCATCCCTGTTTCCATAAGTAGGTCAAGAACATATTTATGTTGGGATAGGAAGATACCATGTCTTGATCTTGTAGCATCAATGCCCAAAAAGTATTTCAAATTGCCTTAAGTCCTATATCACAAATTCGCTGGCTAAGTGTTTTTTCAATCTTTGTATTTAATGTTAGTCAACACGATATCATCTACATGAGTAATGATATAAGTCACCCTCTATGTCTACCAAAAGTGACGTGACTTTTAAAATCACCATTAGATCAAAAGTCAATAATGATCAATCATAAATTCAATGGTGATTTTAAAAGTTACATCACTTTTAGTAGACACAAGGTAGACATGAAGGGTGATATATATAATTACTCCATCTACATAAACAATCAAGGCATCTACTTTTCCCTGCATTTTCACTTTTAATAGACACAAGGTAGATATGAAGGGTGATATATATAATTACTCCATCTACATAAACAATCAAGGCATCTACCTTTCCTTGTATAGAATGCTTGATTAATAGTGTATGATCAGCTCGACTTTGATTATAGCCAAATCTTTGCATAGCTTGGGAGAATCTCTCAAACCTAGCCCTTAGAGACTGTTTTAGCCCATATAGGATCTTTTTCAATTTGCAAACTTTACCTTTGGCTGAGGAGAATTTGAGACCAGGGGGAGTTTCATGTAAACCTTATCTTCTAAATCTCCATGAAGAAATGCATTTTTCACATCAAACTAATGAAGCGGCCAATCTAAATTTGCTGCCAAGGAAAGGAGGACTCGGATGGAATTCATCTTTGGTATCAGGGCAAAGGTATCCTCGTAATCTATCCCATATGTCTGAGTAAAGCCTTTAGTAACTAATCTAGCTTTATATCTTTTCACTGACCTATCAGCCTTATGCTTCACTCTAAACACTCATTTGCATCCAACCGCCCTTTTTCCACTAGGCAACTCGACTAGCTCCCATGTGTTATTTTTGTGTTGAGCTCTCATCTCTTCCTGCATCGCTTCCCTCCACTTTGGATCACTAATTGCCTCCTGTAAATTTTGAGGAATAGACATAGAAGACAATTTGGATTAAAATGAACGATATGAGGGTAAAAGATGCTGATAGGATACAAAGTTAAATATAAGGTGTTGAGTACAAGATTTGACCCCTATACGTTGAGGGATAAAGCATATGAGGGTGAAAGATGCTGATAGGATGCAAAGTTAAATATAGGGTGTTGAGTATAAGATCTGACCCTTTTACGTTGAGGAATAGACATATTCATATCATTAACATCAGGTATTGAATTTAAATTGCAGGTAGGGGTATTATTACCTGAGTCAGGGTCAGATGTTCGGAAAGTAGCATTAGGAGTGGCCTTACTCTTTTGGCGTCTTGAGTTAACTCTCAGCTCTGTCACTGGCGGTGGCTCACACGCCGCATCAGTAGGAGACTCATCAATTGGATTCTGTTTGTCATGCTCTGGCATAGGATCAAGAACAGGTAAAGCGCTACTCATAGAGGACTTCTCTTCATTCGGACTCTTCCCCCTAGTGAGAAGTTTGGAGGGATGAAAAATATGGTTGTGACTCAGAAAAGGTAACATCCATTGAGACCAACGTTTTCGAGAATGAGGATGATAACATTTATATCCCTTATGAGTAGGGGAATAACCCACAAAAATACATTTGAGAGCATGGGGATCTAATTTACCCCGAGTTGGACCATGAATGTGAACAAAACAGACAACCAAAGACCTTTGGAGAGACACCTTTGGAAGTTGAGAAAGGTGGAGACAATACTTCAAGAGGTGTTTTGAATTTTGAGACACGTGAGGGCATCCTATTGATGAGATATGTTGCAGTGAGTAATGCATCACCTCAATAAGATTTAGGAACATGCATATCAATCATTAAGGACCGAGCTACCTCAAGAAGATGTCAATTTTTCTACTCAACAAAGGGAGTATCAACACAAGTGGTGTGATGGATAATACCATGGTCACGAAAAAAAGCACCGGGACTACTAGATAGATACTCACCCTCATTCTCAGAACTGACAATTTTGATAGAGGCATTACATTGGGTTTGGATCGTTCGGTGAAATATAGGAAAAACATAGAACACCTCACTTTTATTTTTTAACAAATAGACTAAGGTGGTTCAAGAGAAGTCATCAATAAAAGATACAAACCATCGATGACCCGAAAAAGAGACCACCCAGAAGGACCCAAACACCAGTGTGAACCAAAGCAAAAGGAGCATTGCTTTTGGTTATACTAGGAGGTAATGACACCTGATGATGTTTAGGAAGGTCACAAGTTTCACATTGAAACTTAGAGACAAGATTATGCAAAAATAAGGAAGGAAACATTCATTGCAATAATAGAAAAGAAGGATGCCCTAATTGCTGATGCCAAAGCCAAACTCCTGCTGCAAAGTCATCTGTTTGAATGGTGTGATAAGCTTGTGTGAGCCGAACTTCTGTGAGCTGAGCATCCAGATAGTACAACCATCTTTTTCAGACTACCACTGGCAATTATCCTCCTGGTGACTAGGTCCTAAAAAAAACAGTAATCAAAATAGAAGATGATTCTATAATTTAACTCACAGGTAATACGAGCAATAGACAGTAAATTGGTTGCAAAATCTAGTATATAAAGAACATATGACAATTACATAGAAGGTGTGAGATAGAGAGCCATTGGCAACTCTAACCTTTTCTTTGCTTGAACAAAGATTATAAGAAGAAAACAAAGAAGATATACTAGTCATGTGATCGGAAGCCCCAAAGTCAATGATCCACAAATCATTAGAGGGAGTAGCAGGTGTATTCAGAGCGGTGGTCAAGTCACCTGTATGGGCAAGGAAGGAAGTTGCAGTAACAAATGTTTTCAGTCGAGACATAAGCTGGCAAAGTGCCTACCTCTTCCTTGCTAAACACCCCAACAAATGTTTCCAGTCGGGACATAAGCCAACGAAGTGTAGCTACCTCTTCCATGTTAAAGATATCCATATCAGCAAAAGTAGAATTAGAAAAATTATTCTCTACTATTGAAGTATGATTGGCCTCAGGCCTGGGTCTACCTCCTATATGACCCCCTCGACTTCTTGTAGGACGGCCATGAAATCTCCGGCAAGTCTCCCGACATCGTGAGCTTTGTGTGTGGAGAGTTGGATTCCCACTATTGGAGATCACCTAACTCTTTATTCCCTTTTTGTGAGTTTCTAAGATCTGATTCGTTTCCAACATCTTGAGTTTAGACATCCAACCAAATAGCTCCAATACACAACTCATGGGCTCAAGAGAGATAAAAGAATAGGAAAATGAAACACTAGAAGTCAACAATCAAGTAAACAAAGGCAAGCAGCAAAGAACCACAAAAAATACTGGCTGTAAAACCTAGAAACAGCTCCAAACATGATCAAAACAACCATGGAACTGCATAAATGAACCAAAACCGGTCTGAACCTGGAGAAATCACCAAAAATGGGTCCTGATCTGGCTGAGATATGCCAAACCAGAACTGGCATGAACTGGAGAAAAAATAACCTGAACCGGTTCAAACCGGCCAAAAAAGAAGCAAACCTGGTCTGAACCAGTTCAGACCGGCCAAAGAAGAAGCAAACCTAGTCTGAACTGGTTGAGAACTCAAACTGGCTTGAACTGAAAGGACTGGTAAACTGGTTCAAACCAGAGTGGGTCAGCGAAATCCTATCCCTGGATTACGAACAGCTTGAAATAGGTTACGGAGATCCTTATCCAGGATAAGGAACAGTAAGCACCTGCAACCATACGGTAGTCTTCTTCTCCGAAGCTCGCCGGAAATTCTTCGATGACACTCAGACAATGCCGACAACCACCACGACGACGGATGAAGAACCAAACGATGCTGAAATCCATGCAAACGTCCACAACACCAGCCACCAAAGACATCACAGAGACTACAAAATTGTGACTATTTGCAACGCCGGCCACCGGAGACGTCACCAACCACCACTAACATTACTAGATACGTCAACTGGCAACCCTGATTCATTATGTTAAACTGGGAAACACCAAAAATCCCAATCACCACGATCACGGTTTTTCTGGCTACACCAAACCCATTGACGACAGAACCAATCACGACGATGATGATGACATAACAACCATTGATTATGGTGATCTCTACGCCTTAGTCTCCTTCGATCATCAACAATATACCAGTTTGGGTGAAGAAAAAAAAAAAAAGACGCAGGAAGAATGAACAGTACCAGGAAAAATTAAACCCTAAGCTTTGATACCATGATCAAAGATAAGAAGGAAGAATTCTTATTATTTCTCAATACTTGAATAATACATCTATGGTTGTTTATATAGAGCAACAACACACACTAATATGAAATTACAATAAATGAGAACATATATGGAAAGAAATCAATTCTTTTTTTTTTTTTTGATAAGGAAAGGAAATCAATCATATCAGCTGCATAGGATGCCACTTTTTTTTTTTTTTGGCACTTTGCATATACATCTTAGCCTTCTCAATTTTGCAGATCTGGTTACGGAAATTAAACATATAGCAGATACTTCTGTTATTGTAGATATTTTATTGAGTATCTTCTAGGCTCCCTGTTGAATATGTGCAAAACACACCTCAAAAGTTTTCAACTTTTCCCTGGGGATTAGCTCATTAATACATAGTTTTGAACGTATGCACTAAGGTCTCATACTGATCTCTCAGAAGTGGAAGTAATCACTGTAAATTATTGAAATAACACCAGTAGAATGAGTCTGTTGCCAGCCAAGCTTCCCTTGAACAGTTTTGGCACAACTTTGGATAATTCCAGGTTTATGTTATAGATGAGTATTCTGAAAAACATCGAGAAGGAGCTGGCCCAGAGGCTTCCTCATTTGAACAAAGAGTTGCCAAAATGCTGTATATGAGGAGATGTATATGTCAAACAACATATTTGAATTTTTAGGTGATGGCAATTAACCAGTGACCAAAAGCATCTGTCCATATTCACAGCTGAAGAAAGAAAGAACCAGAATTCAAACAATTAATTAATGATTAAACAATAATTTTGCAATATTAGAGAGGGGAAAAAAATCTAACCAATGATTCAGGTCACCTCTAGTGACCTGGCATAGTTGATGTTAGTATTGAGAGCAAAATTGGGCTGAAACACTTAAGTCTGTCCAACACAATAGACCTGTGGATGTATTATGTTCCATTGGTTAGATGGCCTTCTTGATCAATTGCAGAGGTGCTCAAAAGGGACAATAGTTTTTCTGTGGGGCTCTGCTACCATGTTACAAGCAAGAAGTGAAAATGTTAAAAGTGAGTTTTGAAGTTGTGGCACAGCCAAGTATTTCTGTTTAGAATATTTCTATTTTTTATAACAGATTTACATTTCGCAAAGTCCCTTGGTCTTTTTTTATTATTTATTTATTTATTTTAAGAAGTGAAATATTTTAGTAGAACTACGTGGAGACAGTATTGGCTTTCAAAAATGATGTCAATGTGGCATAATCAATAGGAAGCTTTTGTATTCTGGTTTTCTTTTTATTTCTTTAGGTGTCATTATACAAATTTTTTACGTTTCAACATGCAGTTCGTGATCCCATTTTCCTTCCGTTGATGATAATATTGGCCATAAAGTAAAAGGTTGAACTAGTAGTGTTAATATGTAAATAGTTTCTTCTAGGCTATTATTCTGTCTGTTTCTTAGAATCTAAACTCTGAGCTTATTTGTGCCTTGATCTTTTGTAATTGTTTTTTGAACCACTCCAGTTTGATGACTGTTTCAGCTTGCCATTGCAAATAGGATTGGCTTTGTGTCTTTTGTATATGCAAGTCAGATTTGCTTTTGTCTCTGGACTTGCAATAACCATCTTATTGATACCAGGTATGTATATGCAGTGTCCTAATTCTCAAATGACATGGGTAATAAGCAGCCATGTTTTTGCTATTATTGGGTTCAATACTAGGGTAAACATGCCTTTCTTGACCCAGAACCCAACTTCTCATTGACAAATCTGAAACTGTTTTGAGTACAATGACAGATATTAGACTCTTTACGTTTCCTAAAAAGACCAGAAATCTAAAACAAACTTCTAATTTGACTATTAAAATAAATCAAAGGCCATTTATAAGCGCAATAACTAAATAAGGCTCACATACTAATAGATTAAGATCAATGGCCCACAATTATCCTCTCATGTCCAACAATGATTAGAATGATTAGAAATACCCTTGACTCACAAATCTATATGCATCTATGAATACCATTGACATCCCAAAAGTATTCTTGAATATTTCTGTAGAACTCCCACCAACATATTTTGATACATTAAAATCAATATTCTTTGTTTACATTTTTGACATGCCATTAATACATCTGATGTTTTCTAATTTCATAATGTGTATGAATGTTGGTGAGATCTGCCCATTGTCAATATATATCAATGCTGTCATTTCCTTTTAGTTGGGTTCACTGGTGATTATCTGCCAGTTTAATTCTCTTCATTTGTGGACAGATCATTCTCTGGTGTTGCACATTTCTAAATTGTTGCAACTTACTTTTTAGGAACAATATTTCATTTTGTGATTGAATTTTTACATGTGCAGTCAATAAATGGATTGCTAAATTGATTGCGAGGGCTACTGAACAAATGATGAAGCAAAAGGATGAGAGGTATAAATATCTTTTATCTCATTTTCCATAGGACTGCTGAAGTTTGTAAGAAAAGAAATAATTGTATTTGTCTATGACACATGCAATAGATATGTTGTATGGTTGAAGTATTGCATAATACTATGCAATTTGAGAATTCGAGTCCCTACCAAACATATTAAAACTTCTTTCTGCTTTGGGGTAAATTTTGCTTTTATCAGTTGGACTTGAGGTTTACCTCATTTTTTTTGTTTTCTATAAAATTTGGAGGGGGGTGTGGTTTCTTATCACATATGTATGTGTTAGAGGACATCTGTGCTCAAACAAGCTGTAAGAACACAGAAAGTGCAGTTCTTAAATTAATGTCTTCTTCGCAATAACATAGATTGAATTCAAATGACCTTTTCTTACCTACTTAGAGATAGACAACCCTAAAATCCTATGCATTCAAGAAGAGCTTGTGAAGTTTAAAGTTGCTTGGTGGAATTTGAGTTCAAGTGGTTTGTATTTGTTGGAGAAGTAGGTATAGTATACCTAAAGAGCCTTCAGAAAGAACAAGGGAAGGCTTGCTTTTGGTCCTTTCAATCTTTCTGTTGTAGTTATAATATTTATCATTATCATATAAGTTTTCTGTATATGTGTATTCTTGCATGATGGTGTGTATTTATTCTCTTTGAAACCTTGTTCCATTGAAGTCAATTCATATGCTTATATTTTCTGTTCTGCTCAAAGAGGTACTTTGTCTGTTAGTATATGTAATTGTTAATGGTGTTTGGCTATACCAAATGTAATCTTACTTTTTGGTAATCAGATATTCTCTTTCCTTCGTTCTGTAGTCATAACTGTTAATTTATGACAATATCAAAGCAGGTTAAATCATATATCTGGCTTCTTTATTTTGCTTGTTTTTTTACTTTTTTTTTTCCCCCTTCTAGTTCACACTATTGTATTAGCCACAAGGAATAGCCAGTATGTGACACGTTTCTAGCAAAACATAGTTTTTCTTGTTCTTGTCCTGCAGCATTATGGTTATCTTTCTCTAGTGGTTTAATGATTGTTCAAAATTTTATTCCCTTTTATGGTCATAATCAAAGGAAAGCTGGCGCTTGCATATCTGGGAAGAGATTAATAATCTAATGCTTTATGCTGGACATGGAATTTTATAGCTTCATTTGGCCTGTTAGCCTCAAGTAGCTGGGATGAGTTGGCAACAACAACTGGAACATCAATAATTGCAAGGATGGCAGTTGCAACTATAGGATTGAATCTGATGTCTTTTAGATATATTTTATTGTTTAGAATATTTACATTCAAATAGTTTGATACTTAATAGGATAAGAAGGACTGGTGAACTTTTGACGCATATTCGCACTTTGAAGATGTATGGCTGGGAGCTTCTTTTTACTAACTGGTTGATGGAGACAAGATCTTCAGAAGTGACACATCTAACTGTATGATTTGTACTTGTGCTCTTTGAGTACCTGAAATTTATGCAATGGATTAGACAACTTCCATCTTCCCATGCCTAAACAAGTTCTGAATGGTAATAATTTGATTGCATTTTTGTTAGACGCGGAAGTACCTGGATGCCTGGTGTGTATTCTTTTGGGCCACAACACCCACTCTTTTCTCCCTGTTCACATTCGGACTCTTTACACTCATGGGACATCAGCTTGATGCTGCAACGGTATGCTAACTGTTTCCCAAGCACTTGCGATGTCTTAATGACACAGTATTGATTCCTTTTCTTTTTTTTTCTTCTTCTTTCTTTCTTTCTTCTTTGTGCATCTCCTTTTATCAATGTAGTTACTATCAATAAAGTTGATCTCTCTGAAAACCCTTAATTGCAGGTCTTCACTTGTCTTGCTCTCTTTAATACCTTGATATCTCCTCTAAATTCATTTCCATGGGTCATTAATGGACTCATTGATGTGAGTTCTCCACGTCCCACTAGTTTTGAAGCAGAACTCTATTGTGCTTGGTGGTTATTGATTGATTTCTTCATGCCAGGCCATTATATCTACTAGACGATTGAGCAGGTTCCTTGCTTGCTCTGAGCGCAAACCAGAGGTGGAACAGAGAGCTGATTCTCCTCCACCAATTTCTTTGGATGAACAGTCTGAATCTACCTTTAGAAATATGGCTATTGTTTTCCATGATGCATGTTGTGATTGGTCAAGCAGTGATGAAAAAGAATTGAATATGGTGTTGAATCATGTGACTCTAGACCTCCCAAAGGGTTCCTTTGTTGCAGTAATTGGAGAGGTCAAACCTGTACCTGAAGTTTTTCAAAATTCTGCTCATCCATTACTACATATCTAGTCTCAGTATTTTGGTAACATAGTCCTGAACTATTTTAGTTATGTGCATAAAAGTTGGACAATAATTTTTATGTGTTACCCATCCCCCGAATCTAAACTAATAAAAAAAATGGTGAATATATCATTTTATCAATATTCTAACACTCTCACATGTGGGTCTAGACTTCTTCCAGTGATTTAGGCTCAACATGTGGAATTTTTAAATTTTCAAATGGGATACCTGCTCTCATGCCAATGGTAGATTTCAACTTCTCCCAAAAGTCTAAGGAAATGATGAGTTTAATCATAAACTAGAATGCTCTAACAAAATTTCATAGTGCCTTAATTAAATTTTCCACCCATCTATGATAGATTTTTTGTTTGCTTCAAGTTCATTATATGTCATGTCTAGGTAACAGTATTTATTTCAAATCTGTCATAGTACTGATACTGCATATGAGTCTAATGATAGTTTTTATAGATGTGTCATCATAATGTTCAATCCCATTGTAGAATTTGTTAATGAAGGTCTGTGAATGTTTTGCATTGTCTGTCAATTGTTTGCAATCCATATCCTTTTTTCCTGGCTTGTAAAGATTGTTAAAATCTTTAAGTGCAATATATCAATTAAGAATACTGCTTTCAGGCAGTTGGTGCCTCTCATTTTGTGAATGGCAATGGAAGTTGGTGGTTTTGGAAAAGTCAAGAAGCTGCTTGGCCACTAGTCTGAAATTCTTGTCCAAGATCTTCCAGTGCAACATCTGGAGCATAAATGATAATATTAACTAAAGCTTTTCTATTAGTTGTATATGTAGATAAATGAAATGGAGATTATCACTCTGATAAGTAGTAATCTTTGAAGTATGAATCTCATTCGGTGTCCTTCCATATCAAGATTTACTGCATTATCCTTCACCCAGCTAACCACATGTATTCAGGTTGGTTCAGGTAAATCATCCTTATTAAATTCAATTTTGGGAGAAATGCACCTTCTTCATGGATTAATACATTCAAGTGGATCTATAGCATATGTACCACAGGTTCAAAGCTTCTCTGCACATTGGTTTACCAAATTTACAGTCAAAATGAAAGTTTCTTATGTTGGCCTTTGCTGTTTGCAACTGTAGGTACCATGGATTCTATCTGGAACAATACGTGATAATATATTGTTTGGAAAGAATTATGATCCCAGAAGGTGTTATTCTGTCAACAATAAAAAATTTTTTGATCTTGATTTTCTTGATATATATATAAATATATAGTAATTCAATCTCATTAGAAAGTGTAAAGGGGCGCAACCCTAACACATAGGAAGTATACAAGAGAGACCCCCTATTAGGGATAAAAAGAAGAATAAAAGTAAAAAAAATCAGAAAAACTAGAAAAAAAAGATCAAGAAAACTAGAAAAAAAAGAAAAAGAAAAGAAAGAGCAGACTATGATATGCTACTATCCATGTATAAAGGGATTTGAACATAACATTCCTTAGCTCTACCACCGAAATCTTGTAATCTTCAAAGCTCTTTGCATTCCACTTTTTCCAAGTACATTACATTAAGTACAACGGTGCCATCATCCAAACTTCCAAAATGTTACGGCCCCCAATTGACATCTCCAACTAGCCAACAACTCTATTATCGTTTTAGATATGACCCATTCAACACCAGAAAGATGGAAAAGCGAACCCCATAATTCTTTTGCTACTTCACAGCAAAGAACAAGATGAACAATGGACTCGTCACTCTTCTTACACATACAACATCAATCCACCACTATGGCGTTCTTCTTCCTCAGGTTATCCAAAGTCAAGATTTTCCCAAATGCCGCCGTCCACACAAAGAACATCATTCTTGAAGGAGCCTTAACTTTTCAAATACTCTTTCAAGAAAATGGAGAACTAGTAGGAATGGATAACACATTATAATTAAAAGGACCTCACCTCAAACTTCTGCTTTTTGGAGGGGATCCAACATATTTTATCCTCACCCCCTTGCCTCAATATGATAGAATACAAAAGCTCAAATAAAGAAATGACCAAATCCACCTCCCAATCATGCACTGGTTTGGCAAAACGTATATTCCACTGAAGATTTCCATTTAGAAACTGCATATGATCCGCCACCCATGCGTCTTTACAACATGCAATCTAAACAAGTCCGGAAAAGTTTCCTTTAGGGATTGGTCTGCACACCACAAATCATGCCAAAACCTAATCTTGGACCCATCTCCCTCCTCATATCTAACAAAACTAAAAAAAAAAACTCACCACCCCCTCCTTATATATTTCCACCCTCCCACTCTGAAGGGCCCCATTACCTCCTTGGAACACCAATCTCCCCTTATGCCATCATATTTAGTTTTCATCACTGATCTCCACGAAGCCCTCCTCTCCATAGCGTAACTGTTGAAGATGGACACTACCAAGCACTGTGATTCTCCTTGATTTATGTTTATTTTCTTTGATTTTATTCTGACATGATAGACAAGGATTGCAATATGATTTTATTGTAATATTTTCTTTCCATAATTGGTTTTGTATCCTCTCCTATTTAAGCACATGTAAACTGTATGGAATTATAGAATAAGAGTATTCTTCCTCTCTCTGTCTTTCTCTTTTCTACTTGGTATCAAAGCAAAGGTTCTGAGTTCGAATAATGACTCCGTCAGTTCACCTACATTTCAAATAAATATTTTATATGTTGGGCTTTACCTATTAAAAGAGAGTTTAGGCCCACACGTGAGGAAAAGTGTTAAAATATTAATTAAATGATTAAATTTACCTCTTTCTATTAGCTTAAGCTTATGGGGCATGTGGTGATTTAACAGAAGCTCCCAAAAGAAGACCTAAATATTTCATCGGCAAAGATGCCACTCTACAACCAAGAATATGAGCCAAAACTTCTACTTCAACATTACCCACATCTCCAACGGGAACTAATGAATGTCTAGATAGTCGAATTCTGGTAGCTAATGAATGTCTAGATGGTCAAATTTTCCTGATATATTGACTACATTGACTTTATTAAAATTATTCTGATACTATCAGCAATACAGATTTTCTTTTCCCCCACAATTTAATCTCTCTGTTGTTATTAACAAATCTTATTTTCTCATGTTTGATTGTTCTAAGTCCTAAAAAACCAGAGATCTTAAATTCTCCACATTGACAACTAGGGATACATGAATATTTTTCTTCTCCTTGAGCAGATACTCAGATACTCTACAATCATGTGCACTGGATGTTGATATTTCGTTAATGGTTGGGGGAGACATGTCTTATATTGGAGAAAAAGGAGTGAACATATCAGGTGGACAGAGAGCTCGTCTTGCTTTGGCGAGGTTATAGCATCTTCCATGCCCACCGTGGCAAGCTTCCAATCTACCTGATTCTTTGTTCTTTGAAATTTCATATGAGATTCTTATCAAACTACAACTTGTAACTTTGTGCCATGAACAGGGCTATTTATCATGGCTCCAATATTTTTATGCTTGATGATGTCCTCAGTGCAGTTGATGCTCAGGTTGCTCATTGGATTTTATGTAATGCAATTTTGGGTCCTCTTATGAAGCAACACACGCGGGTACTTTGTACACATAATGTTCAGGTGATTCCCTTGAAACGTTATGGTTTTCTCAAGATATCTACATGAGTTAAGTAAACATTTTATTTAGATTGATATTCTGGTAGATAAGAGGAATATTTTCTGAGAGAAACTTAATTGTATTTTCTTGGATCATATTGTTAGGTGTGAAATATATATATACATATATACACACACTTATTCCCCTCCATCTGACACCTTATTTACACTTACCCCCGAAACTAGAATTTTTGACATTTGATCTCCCTCTAACTACCATTTCAGTACAAAGAGACAACTCCGTTAACCGTTGCCGTTAAAACGGACGAAAAAAGAGCACATGACACGTATTTGCATATTTTGGATTTGATATGTCCAAACGGCAAACAGGCTGGATACAGATAATAGAGTTTGTCTCATTGAGTGAAAATTTTGGCTTCCAGTCTAGCATGAGTTTCCTTACAGAATTTGCAAAAGCTAGATGATGAAGGATGGTTTGGAATGACATTGATGTGCTTGTGTTGTTGAGCAACACAAACTCAAATGAAGCATGACTATAAATCCACGAGTCACTGGTGGAAACAAGCCATTTCTTTCCTCTTCCATGTGGAGCTTTTGGATATTTGAATTTTACGGATTAGCCTGTTTGTTTTCTTCTCCATTTATCAGTGTATTTATTTTTGTTGTTTTTCACTGGTATACTTCCCATGTGGTTGGATTGTGTCACTTTTTGTGCTGTTCTTTTTTAATTTGAATATGTTTCCTAGTTTTTTTTTTTCTTAAAACATGAATGTCTGTCCAGAAAATTTATTGCCCCTGTCAATTTGGTCAGTGCACATACTTGAGTAGAGGTGTTTGGAAAATTATTTTCCATCATCTGCTTCAGTGGTCATTGGTCAGTTTCTCTGATTTTAGTTTTCACGAGTTAACCTGGCTGAGTATATATGGTTTATGGCAGTCATTATGGAAATGAATTTTGTTTTGTGTTTCTTCACTCCCCAGGCAATATCTTGTGCTGATTTGGTAGTTGTATTGGAAAAAGGACATGTGAAGTGGGTGGGGAGTTCAGCTGACTTGTCAGCTTCTTCGTATTCAGCATTCTCTCCACTAAATGAATTTGATACACATTTGCACATTCAAACACAAGAGTCCAGCGTGGATACTAATTCTGAAGTCGAACTAAATATCCAAGAAAAAATAACTGTTGGTGTTTCGGAGGAAGCACAAGAGATAATTGAAGTTGAGCAACGAAAAGAGGGCAGAGTTGAACTTACTGTATATGAGTGAGTAAAAATAGTTTCTCCTGCTTATAGGAGATAACAGTATCTGGAAACTGCACTTTGTTAGGGCTTTTCTCCTGATAAATTTCTCACTGAACATTTTCAGTACTATAAAATTTGTTCATTATTATCTCTTGCAGGAATTATGCTGCATTTTCTGGTTGGCTTATTACTGTTGTAATATGCTTGTCAGCAATTTTAATGCAAGCTTCTCGTAATGGAAATGATCTTTGGCTATCATATTGGGTTGATACAACAACAGGAAGTGGTCAGTCAGAATACTCCACCTCCTTTTATCTGGTATTCAACTTCTCCCACTTTTCCATATAATTGCAATTTGACAAGGGTCCCTAGATCAAGCTGTCTGCTTTTTATGTAGATGTTTTTGGCAGATGTTGAGTCAGTTTTTACCTTGTCCTTATCATAATATGAGATTCAAATCAAATAATTATTAAAATACAAATAAATAGAAGAATGACAAGGTGTATTATGGCCTGCAAATGCGAAACAAGTCTTATTTATGCGTATTATATAAGGGGCCTCCACTGCATAGGGGCAAGCTACAGAATATCTCCCTAGGATTATCCTGGAGGCCTTTCTTTTCATTCTGAATTGTTGTATATTGTGTGTAGGATTTTTTAACTTTGTGCTCATCCATGAAATATTTGAAATGAGTAATGAAGTATGTTTGATTGTGTTGAACAAAGAAACTTCCCAAACAAAATCAAACAAATAAAATTCCCAAATGATTGTGTTGAACAAATAAAATCCTAATTTAAAGAATGAAATCAAATAAATAAATTCTTCAACAAATAAATTCCCAGCTCTGCGATCATGTCTTTCCTTCTCACCATTAATGTGCCAACTGCTCGCAATCTACGGATGGCACTTTCCTTCTTGGTCTCGGGATCTCTCGGATGGCCTCTTGGGATGGTCTCTTGGTATGACGCCTCGGGAGTCTCTTGGATTGACGTCTCGGAGTGGTCTCTTGGTATGACCTCTCGAGATGGTCCCTTGAAATGACGCCTCGGGAGTAGGGGTGGGCAAATTAACCGTTAACCGCCTATCGACCGCCACCGAACCGCCTACCCACCGTAACCGACTGTTGTCGGTTCGGTAATCGGTATAAATTTTTGTACCGAAATTCGGTTAATTCGGTAGTCGGTTAAAAAAATTGTGTAATCGGTTAACCGAATTAACCGATATATATAATATTATATATATATTATATATATATTATATATATATATATATATATATATATATATATATATTTTAATTTTATTTAATCAAAACGACGTCGTTTTGGAAGTTTAGATTTTTTTAAAAAAAGAAAACAAAAACGGTGGCGTTTTTGGTTGAGTTTTTTAACCCTAACTCCATATCCCTAAAAGAATAAAAGTTATACAACTTATACTGAATCAGTGAATCACTGATACGCAGACGCAGCCGCAGCCCACGCCAAACCCATTCCCGATTCTCTCACTCACTCACTCTCAGTCTCTCAATCTCTCACTGAGTCACTGCACCGCCCCAACTCCACGGCCTCCACCTCCACGGACCGCTCCGCCCCAGCCACCAAATCCACCTCCACGGACCGCACCGGCTCCACCTCCAACTCCACGGATCGCATCGCACCGCACAGCCCCAGCTCCGGCCCTCCACCTCCACGGACCGCACCAGCCACCTGATCCACCTCCACGCACGGACCGCACCAGCTCCACCTCCAACTCCACGGATCGCATTGCACCGTACCGACTCCACGTTCACGGATCGCACGGCACCAGCTCCACCAGACCACCTCCACGGACC
Source organism: Betula pendula (assembly GCA_900184695.1). Classification (NCBI taxonomy): domain Eukaryota; kingdom Viridiplantae; phylum Streptophyta; class Magnoliopsida; order Fagales; family Betulaceae; genus Betula; species Betula pendula. The sequence goes on along the minus strand of FXXK01000045.1, from coordinate 1,135,685 downwards.
GCACCTGCACCGTGGGTGATGGCACCTTCTTGTTTGCTATTTTGTTTGTTTTTGATTGAATTGTATTTCAGGCTAATGATCTGGGATGATGTTCATGTTCATGTCCAGCAAGAGAAATTTTAGTGGGTTAGGGTTTAGATTATTATAATGTCTTGGAAATTGATAAGTTGAGTTAGAAGCTCTTGTTACATGAGTTACTGAATTGCAAAATCGTTTATATGGATATCTTGTTTTGAGTTTTGACGATTCAATAAAGTATAAAGAAACCTTTTAGGTATGTTTGTAAATGTGATTTGGGGGAGTTTTTTCAAGGAAAATAGTTAAGTTGTTAAGTGAATTAGTTATTTCCTTACAATTTTCTCACTCTGAGTCTCTAAACGTTTTTTACATTTTTTTTTAATTCTTGCCTTCTTGGTCTGTTTTGTAAGAGTGTAAGATTGACTGCAAGTCTGCAACATTTTCTACTATCTTTTAGGTTTTTTTTATTTTTTTATTTTTTTTTATTTTTTTTTTATGTAATAATCTTGGTCTTTGGATTTTGACTACTTGAGTTGAGTTGGTTCACCACTTCACGTTTCAGCTGGGCCCAAAAAGTCCAAATTGGCCCAAAAAAAAAAAAAAAAACAGCCACACTTTTAAATTGGCCTGCAAGATTTTCGGATAACAGCAAAAAAATAAATACTTAGGCCCAAGTTAAAAAAAGCCCACGGTTAACCGATTAACGATTAACCGATTATTTCGAAAATTAAGTATATCGGTAATTAATCGGCGAATTAACCAGATTAACCGAAAATTTCGGTTCAGTTGTCAAAATGGCCTCTACCGACACCGATTTAACCGATACCCAGCCCTACTCGGGAGTCTCTCGGAATGACGTCTCGGAGTGGTCTCTTGGTATGACCTCTCGGGATGGTCCCTCGGAATGATGCATTGGGATGGTCCTACATCAAATTTTGACCTAGTAATTGTTTTTGCAGGTTATACTCTTCATCTTTTGTATCATAAATTCCTTTCTTACATTGGTGAGGGCATTCTCATTTGCATTTGGGGGATTACGAGCTGCAGTTAAGGTGCATAACACACTGCTTTATAAGCTTATCAATGCACCTGTCCAATTCTTTGATCAGACACCAGGCGGAAGGATACTCAACAGGTTAGAATAACATGCCTTCAGGAGGTGATTCTAGTAATTTATGTATAGCCCATAAGCTTTTTTTAAAAAAAAAATATATATTTTTTGTAGGTTGTCTTCTGATCTCTATACAATTGATGACTCTCTTCCTTTCATTCTCAACATTCTCTTGGCCAATTTTGTTGGCTTGCTGGGGATTGCTGTAGTTTTGTCATATGTACAGGTACACATAAAATTTGTCCACTTTGCTTGTGTACTCTTCTTTAAATCCATTTTTAACTATTTTTCAGGATTATAATGTTATTCAACGGTTTTATGTATAAATGTAGGTCTACTTCTTGCTCTTGCTGTTGCCGTTTTGGTATATCTACAGCAAGCTTCAGGTAGGTTTCTATATTATTAAATAGCTTGCAATCGTGTCATATAGGTGCACAAGCGCTTGGTCAAATACACCCATAATTAGCTTTTTGATCTTTATCAAAATTCTGTAGTCTGTACATTGCTCAAATACACCCCATATAGGTGAGGACATTCTGATTTAATAGCAACTTATCAATATATGAGATTATGACAATATGTGATGCATTCTAAAGTTGCTTTCTTATGTAATCATACTGGTTTCTGATTAAAAATTGAGAACTTATTGAGGATGACAATTATGTGTAGCATATTTTCAATACATAGGAGAATTGATTTCAACGCTTTTGTGAACTTGATGATATTAATATTGGTTGTTCATACAAGGAAAGAATAAAACTTGGACTAGCGAGCTGTCTACTTAGTGGAAGTTCTTCAGTTCTTTTACAGGTCAACATCACGGGAACTGCGAAGGCTGGACAGTGTTTCTCGTTCTCCCATATATGCATCCTTCACAGAAACACTGGATGGGTCATCAACTATAAGGGCATTCAAGTCTGAGGTAGATATTTGTATTATTTTTTTTTTATTGAGCTACTCTGCCAATCTTGTTTTCACATTTATTTGTATTGATTTAAATCAGCAATTTTTGCTGATAATTACATCTATAAAATATTGGAATTAATCAATGCTTGTTTTGGGCAGGACTTTTTCTTCACCACATTCAGTCAGCATGTTACATTGTACCAGCAAACTTCTTACACAGAATTGACAGCAAGTTTGTGGCTTTCCTTGCGTCTTCAGGTATTATATCACAAGAATTGAAATGACTTCATGACAGTTTGTTTACTGACATCTGATATGATACAGTCAAAAATGTTTTTACTCTGAAGTTCGATTCATTAGGCTGGTTCCATGATCTGAAGCTTCTTTCTAGACAATACTCCCTGTTTCCCGCAGAGATTATCCTCTTTGAAGAAATCAATAATCTATGGAGGTTGTAAAAATGTCTTGAAACTGGCTAATTCTACTACACCTTTTAAATATTACCCTGCCAGTGCTTAACTTAAGAATGGTTAAACATTATGGTAAGGACTAAGGAGTCATTTAGACAAAAATATGTGCTTATAATGTAGGGTGATAGTTATAACTTGGTATTGAGTCTATTGGCTTTTTAAAATGGAGTATTGTGATCGGACACTTAAAAGGAAACTTTTATGCCATATGCTTAGTGGTTTAGGATAATACTTATTGCCTGCTGTGACTACTATGGTGACCAGTCATCTTCTTCCAGTTGTTGGCAGCATTTATCATCTCATTTGTTGCCCTGATGGCTGTTATTGGATCTCGTGGTGGTTTACCAGTTAGTTTTGGCACCCCAGGGTTGGTATGTTATTCTGCTCGTATATCTTTGACTGTCCTTATGCATTTCAATTCCTTCTATCTATAATATTCTGATTACTTGATAGAAGTGTAAATTTTTGTTGTACTTGAATAATTTGCGTACTTTGTGAAACCTGAAAGAGAATGGAAACTGTTGTGTTCTTTTACAGGTAGGGTTGGCTCTTTCCTATGCAGCCCCAATTGTGACTTTGTTGGGTAGCTTTTTATCAAGTTTTACTGAAACGGAGAAGGAAATGGTTTCTGTTGAAAGAGCTCTTCAGGTACTATGATAGACTTCCATAGATACTTCCTTTTCTGATTACTTACATTTGGTTATGTTTTCTCTAGTATATGGACATTCCTCAAGAAGAACTGGATGGATGCCAATCCTTGAATCCAGATTGGCCAAGTCGAGGACTGATTGAATTTCAAAATGTTACTTTGAGATACATGCCATCTTTGCCAGATGCACTTCATGATATTTCTTTTACGATTGTGGAAGGGATGCAGGTAGGTGCATTTAATTAGCTAGATCATGATTATTCAGTTTTATGCAGGATTCGAATTTATTGATTAAATTCAGTTAAGGATTCAAATGGTTTACTTGGATTATTCTTACCACAACGTTGGCATTTCCCCTTCATCTTTTTTCAGGTTGGAATCATTGGAAGAACAGGTGCAGGGAAATCTAGTGTTTTGAATGCCCTTTTCCGCCTTGCACCAATATGTGGTGGATGTATTTTGGTGGATGGGATAAACATAGCTGATGTTCCTGTTAGAGATCTCCGTTCACATTTCTCCGTTGTTCCTCAGAGTCCATTTTTATTTGACGGTTCATTAAGGTAATCCATGGAAATGTTTTTTATATTTTTCATGCAATTTTGTTGATTATATGTTCATCAGATATAATTTTCTTGGCTGGTGTGCCTTTTTCAGATATATCAGTGTTATTTATGTTATGGTTTCATTATCATATGATTACACTGACTATGTTCTTTCAAATCCCTAGGGATAATCTAGATCCATTCCGGGTTAGTGACGACTTTAAGATTTGGAAGGTTCTGGAGAAATGCCATGTCAAGGATGAAGTAGAAGCAGCTGGAGGGCTAGATGTTCACATAAAGGAAGCTGGGATGTCATTTTCTGTTGGGCAACGGCAGCTGCTTTGCCTTGCACGTGCACTCCTCAAGTCTACGAAGGTAATATTTTTCTGATTTTCCAACACTATCTAAATACTTCAGTTTCAAGCAGAAAGTTCTAGGATGAATTCATCTAAGCATGAAAAGCACTTAATATTAAATTTATTGATCAGTAATAGACAATTTAGGGAAATAATCTCTTCAAACTTTCAAGTAATAAATTCATTCTTGCATGATTTAAAGTAAATATAAAGAACCAAATTCACTTTTCCATTGATCCTAGATGTCTATCCCTACTGGGTTTTGCAATAGAATCCGGCATACCTTTCTAGCCTGATAATAATTGTAGCCTCAGTTAAATCGTTACATTCCAGAGATGTTGGTCCTTTCCTTTTTTGATAGCATTCTACTTAAAATAATTTATGTAATTGAGTGCCATGGTAAATTTATGCCAGTTGTCTTCAGTAGTGCATCCTAATCACTCTCCTATGGGGGTGCATTTGGAGTGCACAGACTGCATTAATTTCTAATTGTATATATTCCTATTTCTTTCTGTCATCCATGAGAAATGGAAACAGATTATGATTTCTAGCAAAACAATGAAGAAAGAAAGAAAGGTGATTAACATATGGAAAAGATAACCAGAGGGTTGTGATGTATGTTGTATACAAAGTAGTTTATTAGAAATTATTGTGTTCGTGTGTGTGTATTGCTTTTAATTTTCTTGGGATGGGGAGAGGGTATAATATGAGAGAAATAGAGAATACTGACAGTATTATGATTTCAGGTACTGTGTTTGGATGAGTGCACGGCTAGTGTTGACACTCAAACCGCTTCAGTGATACAAAATACCATATCTACTGAATGCAGAGGCCTGACAGTGATCACAATTGCACACCGCATTTCCATGGTCTTGAACATGGACAATATCCTCATTCTTGACCATGGGATCCTGGTACGCTTATCTTGGTGTGCTTCTGTATGCGTCTGTGTGTGCTATGCATGTATGTCTTTTGTTATTGATTCATTTGTTTCCTCCCCAGCTATTATATTCTGAAAAGGAGAAGAAATCTGTTACAAATTTAGATAATAATAAATATCTTGTGGTGTGGACTCTGGTAGCAGCTAACAGATGATGAGAATGAGCCTAATAAATTAGGATGACTAAGACTGAATTATTGAATTTAATGAATGTGATTGTTTCATCCTTTGATTACAAGGAAACTTTGGTTTTCATATTTGTTGCACCCAGTGAAATTCTGAGTAGGAACAATGCCATGCATAGGTTGCTGTGTCAGGCCATGTTTTCATTACAGACTACCATGTGGCACCCTATTATATCTTCCTCCAGAACTATATATAAGAAAGGTGGAAGCTTTGTCATAAACGTAAGAATGATAAATTCACAGGAATGCTTCTACCTGTAAATAGTTGTCACCCCCTCCCCTCCTTCCTGGTATTCTGCCAAGTAATGGTTGTTCCCGCCTATATATATATGACATGTTAGTTCAAAGACAATGGTTGATTCATTTGCTATTAAATGATGTCATTAATATGAACTTTCTTAGTGATGAAATTTAGTATAACTGAATCTCAACACCACCACATGGATCCATCTTTAGCTTCAACATGATAAGTTTACCAGAAGGTCATGGTTTTTTCAAGTTAACTGGTCAGTGAGGCAGAGTTGGTGCCTCAGCAGGATCCTCTCTATCTCTCTTGGCGTAGTTGCTGGGCAGTAGCAAATGGTTTTTGCTCTTGGTTGGAGGAGAGCGATATTCCAACTTTGAGGAAGACTAAAACCCCAAGTCTCTTACATGGTATGACCTTCACCAAATTTGGCAACCAGAACCATGGCATCTTTGTCATTTCTCCAAAGGGGAACATTGGGCAAAACTAAACTTTGCTACCTGACCAACTGGTATAGATGTCATATCTCCCTCAATCCAAGTAAAAAACTTGCTTAATGAAGATCAGATCACAAGTTTACTGCATTAGTTAACTTTATTAGATATGTTTATGTTAGGATATTAATTGAAGTAGCGGAAGACTTGGTAACACAACCAAAAGCGCTTGCGTCTTCTGATTTTAAGATAAAACAAACCCTAAGGCTTAAAGTAACGATAAACTGTGCAGAATATTTGAGAAATTCTCATATTTGATAATAATTCAATTGTTTTTGTTTACATTGCAAACTCATGTATAAATACTAAAGAAATACTTGAAGAGTAAGTAATCCTAATCCTAATATAGAAAGTAAACCTAATACTAGTAAGGAAAGGAAAACAATTACAATCCTAGAAAGGAAAAGGAAATAAAGTCTTAATTGGAAATAAAATAAAATCCTCAGCTTTTGGCGGTCTCGTGGAATCGGTAATTAATCTGCCATTAAAGTGCCAGCTATTACGTTCTACCCGAGCTATCCTTCTAGGTCTCGAGTGCTTCTCAGGATGGGTTCTCGGGAAGTGTTTCTTGGATGGATTCTCATAACACACTTCTCGGATGGACTCTCGGGTAATTCTTCTTGGGAAGCTCTCGAGATGGACTCTCGGGAAGTTCTTCTCGAGAAGCGCTTGGCGATCGGATGTATTGTCCTACATCAGCTCCCCTTCTTGAAAAGAACTTGTCCTCGAGTTAAGTTCTATCTCCTCTAGCATAAAGTATTCAAAGATGTCAGCAACATTGAACGTTGAGGATATAGCCAGGTCCTCGGGAAGATCAACGATATATGCATTGTTGTTAATCTTCTAAAGTATTTTGCATGGACCATACTTCTTGTTCTTCAACCTTCCAGAAGTATCGGTCGGTAGACGCCCCTTGCGTGAATACACAATCACAAGATCTCCTTGAAAAATCTTCGATCTTCGACTCTTGCTTGCCGCCGTCTTATACTTGGCATAAAATTCTTCTAGAGGCTGACGAACTTCCTCTTGAATGGACTTTACTCGTTTAGCTAAGTGTTTTGCTGCCACACTAACTCCCCGTAACTTGGGTAGATCCGCGAGGTCTATTGCATGCTTCGAAGTCCTCCCATAGACTATCTCGAACGGTGATTTCCTAGTGGACCGATTCACCATGGTATTGTACGCAAATTCGGCTTGAGCTAAAGCCAGGTCCCATTGCTTCGGTTTGTCACCAACAATACACTGAAGTAAATTGCCTAATGTCCAGTTCACAACCTCCGTTTGCCAATTTGTTTGGAAAACTCGTGCTACTGAAATTCAAAATTGTATCGAACCGCCTCCATAACGTTCGCCAAAAGTATGATAAGAATTTGTTGTCCCGATTGGAAGTGATAGACGTCGATACTCCATATAATCGGACCACCTCTCAAAAGAATAGATTGGCTACTTGAATAGCATTCAATGTTTTCCTGCAAGCAACAAAGTGAGTCATTTTGGAAAACCTATCCACAATTACCATAATTGAGTCTGCCCCTCGTTGGGTTCTCAAAAGACCCAATACGAAATCAATGGACAGATCTTCTCATAATGCTTCCGGTATTGATAAAGACATATACATGCACATGTTTTGGGTTTGTCCCTTAGCTACCTAACAGACTTGGCATCACCAGACAAAATTACCCACTTCCTTTTTGAGTGTTGGCCAATAATACCAATCCTCTACCAAGGTGATGGTCTTGTCTCTTCCAAAGTGTCTACCGAGACCTCCACCATGTAGTTTCCAAAGGACTTGTTCCCGTAAGGAACTCCTTGGGATGCAAAGTTGATTCCCTCGGAATGAATACTCCTCTTGGATATGCATCTTGAGAATGAGCTACCCTGTATTGCAACGCCTCCACGCTTCTCCAAAATCCTTATCTACCTCATATAACTCCTTTAGGCACTCAAATCTCGTTACCTCAACATTCATAGTGATCAATAATGTAGCTCGGCGGCTCAAAGCGTCAACTACTCGGTTTAACTTTCCTGACTGGTGTTTTAGAGAAAACATGAACCATTAGATATAAGAAACCCATTGGGCATGCATCTGATTTAGATTGCGTTGGCTATTGATGAACTTCAACCCTTGATGGTCCGTGTATAAGATGAACTCTCGTTGGATCAGGTGGTGCTCCATACCTTGAGTGCTCTTAGGACAGCATAGAGTTCCAACTCATATATTGACCACTTTTGTCTCGCTTCTCCCAGCTTAACACTAAGAAACTCCATCGATTTCCCTTCTTGAGATAGCACAGCGCCGACCCTCATGATTGAAGCATTACACTCAACTTCGAACAACTTGTTGAAGTCGAGTGAAGCGAGTACAGGGGCTGTCCATAGGTTTTCTTTGATGACTGAGAAACTCTGATCGGCTTTGTCACCCCAGTTGAATTTTCTCTTCTTCATGCACTCGGTGATCGGTGCCACAATACTGCTGAAATTCCAAATGAACCTCTTGTAGAAGGTTGCCCACCCGTGAAAGCTTCTCACTTCACTTATGGATTTAGGCGTTGGCCATTCTCGGATTGCTCTCACTTTTTCTTTATCTACTCGGATTTCATCCGCATTGACCACAAATCCGAGAAAGAGTAGTTGATCCATCATGAAACTACACTTCTTCAAGGTAATGTGCAGCTTCTTGTCACAGAGGTTTTTTTTTTTTTTAAAGAAAAATGGGGGCATTTTGGACTTTTCATTCCCCAAAAACCCACATGCGGTGCATGTGGGCCTTCTTCCTTCAGAAAAGATGGATCTGCTTAACGGAATGGCCACATTTCAAATTATTGAAACTTAGTTAAGGTTCATTGTAATTTTTTAAACATTTAAGGCAAAATTAAAAAACATGTACAATTTCGTGGTAAAGTGTATTTTCCCCTAAACAAATTGGTCGTCAAGTTTATGGACCTGTCTTTTTGTTCTTTAACACATTTGAGAGCTGATATATCTAGTGTCTGTATGCACTTTACAATGGTAAAGAAAGAAAAAGAGGTGCATTCAAGTCATTTATGAATTTGAGTATTTCTATAAAATGTTTTCTAATGGTTTATTCTAATTGGTAGTCACTGGATAGATGTTTCCTTGCCACTTCATATTGGATTAAACTCTTAAAATCTTTCTCCTTGTTCTCTGCTCTTGCGTAGGTTGAACAGGGTAACCCACAGGCTCTCCTACGAGATGAGTTCTCTAGATTTTCAGGTTTTGCTAAAGCTTCTACAATGTGAATCCTCAACAATTACAACCGCACTCAAAGCTGACAACATGCACTGTGAGTGTTTGCTTTACATTGCAGATCCGATTTTTCATTATAACTCACCATTCACCACATCTGAGAACTACATACAGTGGATTCGTGTATGAATTTTACCATATGATGCTGTAAGCTGGTCTGCTTATAGTAAAAATCAAGACCTGAAACCAGATGTAACAATTCTATTGAATTTCTACAACATGCTAAGTTATTTCATATGTGACCTGGGGTTCTCCACCAGATCATGAACTCGTCATAAAAAGGTTCTGATCTTTCCAAAACTGTGCGATTGATTGTAGAGTACTGGTGTACTCTTTTTTGAGATATGGAAGTGGCGAAAAGTCATTTGCCATAACATTTCCCATGTAAAAATATATGTGTAGGATTATGAATATAATGGTCTTAAATTTGAATCTAAGGAAGCAATCAATTGAAAGACACATACAACTAACTGAGGGGACACATTGTGTCGTAGCTACCCATAATTGTTTGTCCTACATGTGAGGCTCTCTCTCGTCCGAGGCTCTCAGAATAGGTGAGTTCAGCAGAGTTTGTCGGATAAATTGAGCAGATTTCTAGTCAATCATAAATGCAAGTTTTTTCGGATATTTTTCGTCATTGTAAAAGAATAGCGAAGAGAAACCAGCCTTTGTGGACAAAAACATTTTGTTCCGTTTCTAGGTGGACCGCAGAGCAATAGAGAGGCATGTAAAAAGATGGTGATGGTCCTGATGGAAGATAAAAGAAAGGAAGATGCAATAGGTTGATTTTCATTTTGTTTTTAAGAGTAATGTTATACGTCACCCTATTATCCTCTAAAGCTTATGTAGTGTGGTTCCCCAATAAAAAATAAAAAAAAACAATTTTCATGCACCAAATGCTTTGGGGGGTTTCATGTCACATAAGCTTTGGGGGAATATTGGGTGATGTATATTGTACAGGGCCTATTGGGAAGACCGGAATAGGTTGAGGAATTGAATAGTTATTCCATAGTTTGGTTCGTCTAGTATGCTTGAGAATAATCATTTCATAGGAATGTCTATTCTTCATTTTGAGAAAAAAAAAAATCTACAATGGGTGATCGACCACCCCCAAGCACCGAAAGTGATCGCGACTGTCTTTGACGGCACATAGGGGTGGCTGTGACCAACCCCAATGGCTCGAGGGTGGTCGCGGCTACCCCTTGGCACATCACAGCCACCCACAATGGCGCATTGGGTGTACACCGAAAATAATTAAAAGTGCAAATAATGAAAATATATTGAAAAATAATAATAAAATATTTATAATGTAAATATAATGTGTCACAACCATAATAAAATAAAATGTGGATATGTTTAAGGTGGTAAAATGCTAAATGTTAGAAATTATGCTCGAAAAAGAATTAGACAAAAACTTAGGAGTAGGCCGCCCCGTTCGAACATAGATTCCCGTTTGGCTGACGACCTCCAACACATGGCAGCTAGAGGGAAAAGCATGGAAAAGATCAATGGTTCAGATCATATGAGATAAAATCAAGCATCGACTTTCGAACCGGCAAACATGCCGTTTGAATGGAGGATATATCCATGTGGCGTCACAAGATATACAACATAGACGATCAACGGCTTAGATTCAATTACGTGCCGAAAAGACCGATTTCGATTTGACACGTACTTAATGCTGATGGAAATACAAGGGATGAATGTATCATAAACTCCATAGAAATTTCAACTTTTGAAAAATAACTTAGCCAAGTACTTTTACCATCCCATTAAGTCGGTGCCTAAAACATATATCTCGGGAACTCTTGCAAACATATCCTTCGATAGCACCATTAGGGCTATAAATAAATCAGTCCGTTCGATACCCTCTCGGTAAAACTCGACCCAAGCTCAAGCTCGGTACTGTAAAAACTCGTTCGTTACTATAGAAACCCACCTGATTAATAAATAATACATATCCGATTCACCCGACAGAACTCAATAAGAGCTCACAAGCCTAACTCGTTTAAGGCTCGACCAAACCAGTTCACCCGACTTGTTTAGGACTCGCAAGCCTAATAGGTTAATATATAATAATTAACTTAATATTACTAAGAAACAAACTAACTATGTAAGTATAATTAAGTAGTTACCTATAGTATATAGGTCACTTTGATTAATATATATATAGTTAGTTCCTAAGTAACTAACTATACTAATTAAGTAAATATAGTAGTTCATATTAATTATAATACTTTGATATATAGTAGTATTACCATGAATGTATGTATCAAGGTGTGTGTGTGTATGTCTATTATTAACATACTAACTAGTTAGTTCATAAACTAACATATTAAGTTATTAATATATAGTTAGTATAGAACAATATGACTATATTGAATAGTTAAAATACAATTATATAACTATATATATGACTCATCATACATGGTTAACAATAGTTATATACTATACTTATAATATAGTTAATTAGTTATATATAGTATACTAGACTTTCTATTTGTTTACATTATACTTAAACTATAGTTTCTACTCTATAGTTATATATAATAATATTATGTTAATTTGTTAGTTATATACTATATTATATAATATGCTTAATATAGTAACATATTATATATTTATATTTTAGATAAATATATAGAGGTTGTTCACAAACTCAGATTTGAACATTGCTCGGATCACACATTAAAAAATTTAATAACCTAGCTCGAGCTCGATCGAGTACCCAGTTCGGCTCGAATAGCATTATCAATGGGCTCGAGCTTAAGCTCGAGCTCGCCTGAGCTTTTAACGAGTCAGTCTTGAACACACATTTCATAGCTTGACTCAAACTCGATCTCGGCTGGAATATGTATTCTCATAAACGAGTTAGTCTTAATATTGTAAAGCCTGACTCGGCTCAGCTCGGCTCGATTACAGCCCTAAGCACTATCCATCTGCAACAAATAAGTCCAGTGAAAATAGATATAAATCAATACAACAATATTGTCAACCACGTGAAGATTTACAAGAGCAAGTTTTAATTTTAATGTTGTTTTTATTTCATTTTGGGGGAGTGGCATAGTCATTTTGTTATTGGATTTAAAATGAACTGGACAATTCTGTAAACACGTGATGAAGTATGTACTCTCATCTTAAATATAAATGAAGTTGGCTTATTAAACTTTATTAGGTCATCAGAAAAATTTTAGGGTTGAGGTACTAGTCTTCTCCACACAATAATGACGCGGCAATCAAAGTAGAGATGGAAAGCTCATCCTCCATTGTACGTTAATCTCTTACGCTTGATCTGCACATTAAATGCACTAACTTTAAATCTTGATCATGAAATAAATACTATCTATTTTAAATGAAATGGAGATGATCCTTGTCCCTTTTTCATGCCACTTATATTTTCTCCATTATTACAAACTCTATATGTTCCTGCTATCAACTGGGCTGGCCACCAGTGGACATTAATAATTGTTTTACTAAAAGACCGGAGGGAATATTGTGACATTTAATGACTGAATTTGTTCCAAAATATATAGCAGTAAAAGAGAAGTTCATGAAAATACTTTTGACCAGAATGTTGAGGACACTAACATCAAAGCACAAAAATGGTATCTTAAGAAGCAATCAACCTAATCTAAAAAAAAAAAAAAAAAAAAAAAAGAAGCAATCAACCTAGAACAAGAATATTTAGAAAAATAAAAAAATAATAAAATAAAATCCTTAGCTCAGCTATGTCTTTCACCAAAGTTTTTGGGTATTTTGACTTCATCAATTTAGGGGATTGTATTTAAACGATTTGCTTGACTAGAATCAACAAAGTGTTCTTGAAGAATAAACCCTTCTCACCGATCACCTTCCAAATACGAATCGAACTTCCCTGAGGGAAAAAGATTGCTTTTCAGCAGAAGCATACAATGTTTCGATGAAAGCAAGGATTTTTTTTTTTTTTTTTTACTATTATTTTAGCATAACGTGCTAGAACAGGAGTTTTAGCAAGGTAACATTTTCGAAGTATAGAGTAGTGGTCCTGAAGTTCTTTTAAGTAAATTATTTATGAATAATTCCCTTCCCTGGTATCAAGGAGAAATCCCACCACCTCTGCTTTCGTGGGAGTAGTGAATGAATTTTGTGAGGGATGGATTCAGATTTCAGATCAACATCAAAGCGTATTAAGCGAAAAACCAACCAAAGTGCAAGCTATTGTGCCAATCAAGTTGTTATTCCAATTAATAAAATATAAGTCATTAAGGAATTAGCATCACAATTATTTTACCTACAAAGCAGTAAATTGTCCAACATCCATTCTCTGTCGTCTCATTCTCATGCACATTAACTGATGTCAAGAAATTATCACAGGATAAAAAGTTTGTTTAGAGAAATTAAGCACCAGTTATATTTGGGTTATCACTTCAAAAGAATTAGTCAATTTGAAGCTTTTATAGAATCAGTTATAAAATTCAGTTTCACATTGTCAATAAGCAATGTAGGACTTAGTACCCATGAGTGTTTTTATAAATCGTCCACTTTAAATGGGCTACTTATCTTCCCAATATAAGACCGGAATACCTAGAAAAAGTTACTGATATCTTCCTTGAATATTGTAGATGCCTTGTTACAGGAAGACTAAGGTTACTTTGCAGCCCCTGCGAAGCTAACAGTGGTATGGCTACATACACCATTGTTAACTGACATGGAGATGGCCTTTTCGTCTAAATCCAAAACAAGAAGCACCCTTCTTAGTTAGAGCATTAAGGACAGTCCTTTTCTCCTCAAGACCTGGATTGAAGAAGTTGATTGGATGTACCATTTTGACTAAGTGGATAGTTGGAACATATATTAACCAGGGGGTTGGATCAAGTGATAAGGGCCTTGGTCTTGGTGACATTTTCATCATGTCTAATGTTTGAATTTTCTTGAGTGCAAATAATTCTTTGAAGCCATATCTAGAGTTTGCCCGACAGGAATAGGTACACAAAATAGTCTTGTCTTGGAGTTGTTCCCCGTCACATAAAAAAATAAGGATAAGTAGAACATATTGATTAAAGTAAGGAGGTTATATATGGAGTAACAACTAAGTTGGAGAGCATATTCTTTTTTCATATAGGTTTTATTTCATATAGGTCAGGACAAAACCAGCACTCAAAAATGTTTCATTCATTCCAGATTGCAAAATCTCTTTCCCAGATGGTAGTCCTTTGGTATATATCCGAGATGCTCCCATCTTCAATAGGATTGGGGTAAAGTATAGGAGAGAATAGGCCATTAAGGCTATAGTTGTTAAAGTTTTCAAAAAAAAAAAAAAAATTTGAAAAGCAAAATTACACTATTCAAAACATTTAAAGACGATTCCCTTTTCAAAATATAAATACAAAATACTTCTAAAAAAGCAATACGCAACACACTTTTTAAAAAACTTTTCATATATTTATAAATGAATATTTTGAGAAAATATATGCTTATCTTTGTATGGATAAAAGCTGACTTATAACTTAAAAAAATAAAAAATAAAAATAATAGAGAGGTAGCCGCATCCACCCCCCCTCCCCCCACCCCCCCCAACAAAAGAGAGGAGTGGCCACGCAGTCACTCCAATAATTCAAAAGCCATTGTGCAACCACCCTAATTAACCAGATAGCGGTGGCTTGCGACCATCTCCTCTTCTTTGTTGAGGTTGGCCACACAACCACCCTTTCTCTTTTTAGGGTGATTATACAACCACTTCTTTTTTAAATTAAAAAAAAAAAATGCAGATAAGAAGTCAAGTTTCACACATGAAAATAAATGTCATTTCTCAAAATACAAATGTTCAATGTTTTTTTTACACCACTATCCAAAAATTTTACCAAACAAATTTTTATGGACCCCTCATATAATACTTTCAAATGTGGACCTTATAAAAATGCTTTTCACATTTCTCTCTATCACATCAAAAACTTTTCTAAAAACAACAAAACAAAATAAAACAAAACAAAACAAAACAAAACAAAAAAAAAAAGAACACAAAAAACAGTTTTCAAAACATTTAATAAACATAGCTTTTTTTTGGTTATTGATATTTAGTATGTGGCAAAAAAAAATCAATTACCTTTTAAAGGAGGAGGCCCTATGTTTACCATAGGATGAGCCTTCTTTGCAAGGATGATTTAACCTAATTAATGTAATAGAATTATAGAAAGCAAATTCCAAAAAACTTTACCTCAAGTGTACTAACTTTATTCCTTTTCCAATTCTTATTTCTCCTATTTTCCTTCAAAACGCTTTGCCTCTCATCTCTATTTGCAAAAGAAGTTTTACAAACAAAATCTAATACTCCAATTGAAATAGTAAACTATGCCAAAAAAACCAAAAAAAAAAAATCTTTTTTAAGCACATGCATTATTAGTAGAATACTATTGATGATATGTACCTGTAACAGTTGATTTTACGAAAAGAAGTTTGGGTTAAATACCTTTGAGGTATTTATGGTAAAGCCTAATATCAAACGACTATCTCGGTATCAAAAAGTATCATAAGTGGTACCTATATACATCCAATAAATGGATATGGTACTTTCATCCATGTTGCGTCCAATGTTTTAACGACATGCCACATGAAATCAATCAATAATTGACATATGTCTCATATGCCTTATTAATATTATTTAAAAACTAAAAAATATATATATATAAGATTTAAAAACATTAAAATAAAATAAAACTGGGGTGACTCGAGCCACCTCTTTTGGCCTTGGGGGTGGTTTCGTCCACCCCCATTTTGGCTAGGGGGTTGTTTTGGCCACCCCCTATAGCTGATTAGGGTTGGCCGAACTACCCCCTATGAGATAAATTGTAGACGTTGGAGCAAAACATTCGAGGTTTTTAAAAGGAATTAAGCAAGTGCTATAAGTAAACTCCCTTAAAAGGAGTAAAGTTATTTTTCATAAAATTATGTATTTGTATCCGTATGGTTAAAAAAGCAAGAAATGATATTTTATTGTGATATTAGCCCATTTTTTCACACTATTTATGCATTTTTAAGATAAGTTAGAAAAGTTGAGCTTTAATTAAGAACAAGTTTTAAGGTGAAGTTTTTAAAGAATAATTTAATAGTAAGAAATAGGAAGAAAACCTGTGTCAATTTTTAGTATTATATTCTAAAGAGACAAATAAAAGAACACATGTTTAATTCCAATAAGTACATTTAACTCTACTCTACGGCACATAGTCAATAAGAAAAATGTTGTGTGTACATAGTCATAATGATAGTCTAGTGCTTGGTCATGGTATAACGGAGATCAACTATGGCGACAGTCTAGTGCTCAGTCGAAGTATAATCCTTATAGTTATAGCAAGTTTTCCCGTGTCGACGATCTAGCGCAAACCGATTCCTCATGATGATGATCTAGTGATTGATCATGAGGAAATCACCTATGGAGACAGTTTGGTGCTCGGTCATGGCGATGTCGTTTTTTCTTGGCGACGGTTTGGTGCTCGGTCATGAAGAAATCACTCTTGGCAGCGGTCTACTCCTTGATCATTATTTTATAGTTATGGAGGATCACCTATGGCAACGGTATGATGTTCGGTCATGGGGTGGTCAATTTTCTAGGGTAATGACCTAGTGCTCAATCATAAGGAAATTACCAATGGCAATGCTATAATGCTCTGCCATAGTTTTACAATTATAGAGGATCATTCATGGCGACTGTCTAGTATTTTGTCATAGCATGATCGATTTCCTATGGTGACAGTCTAGTGCTCGGTCATGAGAAAATCACCCTAATGCAAGAATATATAAATATGTCTTATGACACTAGAGAGTATCTTAGGATAGAAGAAAAAGTTAGAAGAGTTAGACAAAAAAAAAAAAAAAAGAGGATTTTATACAAGAGTATATATAAATAACAAATATCTTAAGACACAAGAAAGTATTTTATGGTAGAAAAAAAGTTAGAACGAGTTGGAAATGAAGAATTACTTCCCTAATGCAAGGATATATAAATAGATGTTCATCTAAGACACAAGAAACCATTTAACGCATAACAAAGTTTCAACATTTATTTGTAGTTATACATCATTATCTATAATGGGATGCCAGAATGTTTACGATGTCTCGTGGCAGGGGTATTGGTATGTTACAGATTACATATATAAGAATCTGGAATGTTATGCTAACTTCCATTTTACGATGGTATGTTACGGTGTTTCGTGTGCCGGTATGTTACAGTGCATTAATTGAGTACCGATATGTTACGAAGCACCTATAAAATGGGTTTTCGATATGGTAAGATAACCTTCATCATATGAAGGTTAATATACAGGTATGATGATGTTATAGAATGAGAATATAATATGATAAGATATGGTTATGGTTGAAATATAAATATAATGTGTAAAGACGTTATGTTTTATATTTAAATGTTTTTATGCCTCAAAATGAAATTATCATGAGTCATACTCTATTTTATAAAACGGCCATTTGGCATTCACGCTTAAACATTTTTTGAAAACCTTCTAAATGACATGGTATCATGAAAAGTCATTTTGAGTCTTTCATCAGGGTTTATTTCTATGTGATGTTTACTTACTAAGTCGTGGACTTACGTAGTTGCTACCTTAATTTCCACTTGTGGGACATTTGTTTGCCATGCAGTTAAGCAGGTACTAGATGAGTTAGAGCTTAAAGTCAATTATCGAGCTTCAGATGTAGAACGAGAATCATAGACAAAGTTATTTAATTTCGGTAGTACCTTTGATCATGAACTTCGGTAGAAAAAGCTTAAAAATGAAGTTTTTACCAAAAAGCTTTTTTTTACTTTAAAAGTTTTATTTTTCAACGTAATCTCAAACAGACTCTTAGAATGCCTTGGATATTTACAGCTTTTTGGCCCAACTGGAGACAATACCATGAGGTGATCAAGTTTAATTGGACGGCATAGATGCCTTGATATATATATATATATAGATATAAAGGCTTATCACAAGGAACTTTAAGATAATTTTTATATTCTAAAGACAAATTTGATACAAACATATATAGCTAAACTAAAGTATCAGGTTAATAATTCTTTGCGCAATGGGAATTAGCATTGGCTGTCCGGGCCCAGTTATCCACATCTCGAACAATATTCTAGGCCAACTTCAATTATTTTACTCCTTAATTGGTGCATTTTGCGTAATTGCCAATAATGTTTTTGGTGCATTTTGCATGGAAAAGCAAGATCATCACGTAAAATAATCACAAATCAGAAAATGGGTTGCACCTGCATGCGTGCCTTTTTTTTCCCATGGACATTTTGACACTTGTTCGATATATTTATATATAGGCTAGGGCATTGGTAGTGTAGCTTAATTAAAGCTGACACATCGCCACATTCTGGGTATTATTTATTTTCTTAATTAACATTAGTTTAGATTAATTTGCTTACTTATTTTTTTATACATTTTATATGATTCTAATTAATCAAAGTTGGTTCCATCGATTCTTTAGCCGAAAGGGTCTGTACGTTCTAGGTAAAGTGGGGGACCTAAGATGTTAGGAAATATGACTTATTTCCTCCAAGACCCGTGAGATGCAAATAATAAGAAGAAAGCAAAAATTAAATCAAATTACACACGACCCAAGATTTAAGTGGTTCAGCTTAACAAGCCTACATCCACTGTTGGAGACGATCCGGAGAAATTCACTATCAAAGAGAGTGGAGTACAAAGAGCATTACAGAGAAAAATACTCAAACCCGAAGGACCCCAATTACACCCAAGTTCACTCTCACACACAATAGGAACTAAATAATTGGAACTTGTCAACTTCTACAAGAAGTAAGGAGAGATCTCACCAAAACAGAGGATGCTGTCCGAGCTCAGAAAACCAGTGCCGAATGCTCAGAATCCAATCTCCACCGTTCACAATGAAGATTCACGTGTCATGAACATGCCCACCAATTTTCAGCTCAATCGGACCACCAACGCTCGTTGATCGGAGCCGTTGATCAAGTCTGGACGGAGGTTCCAGAAACTGATGTAGGAATCAGTTTTTCTCTCTCTCTCTCTTTCTCTCTTTCTCAGCTACTCTCAATCCCTCTATCTCTTATTTCCTCTCTGCTATTCGTATATCATAACTGAATGGCCAGGCCATTTAATAGCCAGCAACCCACATGTAAGAAGTCAACAAAGGATGCTAAACATGTGCTCCACCTACTTCAAGGCAGCAAAGTTTGAAATCAAGGCAGCAAAGCTTGAAAGATAACAAGCAGCAAAGTTTGAAAGATCAATTCAAGTCACAAATGCCAACAATCTCCCACTTGACTTGAATTCCATCAAGTCCTAAAAGCAAATCTCCTCAGAACGTCTCCTCCTCCTCCTGTCCTCAATTTTGAAGTCCAACTGAAGCTGAACATAGCTTCAGTTTCTCAACAGTCACACATTTTGTAAACATGTCTGCTGGATTCTCTGTACCACGAATCTTCTCAAGTATCAACTGTTCACTTTCCAGTAGTGAACGTATAAAATGATACCTCAACTGAATGTGCTTTGTCCTCGAATGATACGCTGGGTTCTTTGCAGAAAAAAATAGCACTCTGACTGTCACTGTGCAGAACGCTTCTCATTCTTCTTACCCAACTCATTCAAGAAACCCTTTAGCCAGACCATCTCCTTTCCGGCTTCTGTCACAGCCACGTATTCAGCTTCTTTGTGGTAGAAAGGGCCACATATGTTTGTGTGAGTGGTAAGCGTTGTGTTGAGGCGTCGTTGGTGGCTCCGAGACACATCGTCTGTAGCGTTGATGTAGCACCCAGGTATACTACAAACCCGGTTTGTGAGTAGGCTCGTCCTGTTATCTTAGATAGGCCATCACCAGCTTAGATCAGACTGAAGTCTCATCGTAGGCTCCTGGAAGCCTTCTGAGTGGATCTGCGCTCTGGTGAAGAGCATAGTTCGAGGGATCATATATCTCTGATATGTAATAGTTTTCCTGCTCTATGAATTATTCTGCCTCATGAATGTCCCATTCCTGTAGACGGACCTTCCTCAAGTCTATCTTTTACCTGGATTGGCCCAATATATACTGCGCTTCACAGCTTCCCTCATTGCGTGTTAGCATGGGATGGCAATATGACCATTATTTTTTGGGTGGGGTGTAGTGCATGCCTTGTTGGGCGTACATCAGGACTCCTGGGGGACGAATAGTGTGGAAGGGGCGCTTTTAGGGCACCGATTGCTCTTTTATGTATTGCCTTTTATTCTCTTATCTGCTCTTGTTGTGGACCTTGAATCCTATGGTTAGTATCTGAATGAACGTTACCGGCTTGTGTTGTCAGATGTTGGTGTGGTGAAAGGTTCTTTCTTTACCTTGGTCTTTGGAAGCTCCATACCGGGTGGTCTAGAATTTTGCTTTCTGTTCTGAGAATCTTTCTTATCATACTTGGGTCTTATGTGATAGAGCTTAGGTACCTATGTAGTAACTGTTTGATGTAATGGATCTCATTTATTGCCGCAGGTAGTTGTGTTTGTTTTGCAGCTCACCAGTCATGTGCCTTGCAATAGGCGTAGGTGACGTTGTTTAGGATGGCGAGTGTTTTTGTTCGGAGACTTAGTTTTCTATCTCTTGAACGTTAATATACTTAGACGGGCCTTGCTTGTATATTAGGGCACTTATTTCAGAATCGCATTATACATGCATTATATGTAGATTTAATTTGTAAGATATAAGGAGATTTGTATATGTTCTTCAACATAATAGCAGGTGATTGCTATATGTCATCACTCTTTGGCTTTTTTTGGGGACTTTGGATGTTTGCTGTGGTGATGGTATGTTTATTTCGTTAACCCTAGTTATTGTACTATTTGTAATTGGGGTCCAGCTACTTTACTTGTTTTTTTTTTTTTTATCATTCCTGTGCGTTGTGAGGCTTTGTTTTCGGCCACTATGAGCTCTGTCTCTTTGTCGTGACTATCTGTAGCCTTGCTTGTTTCCTCTTGTTTGGTATGTGTACGTACTTTGTGAAATTAAATCCCTGGGGTATTATTGTGGTAGTCTCGTCGCGCTCTTCTCTCTACTTTTTTGGAATATACACAATGAAGTATGCATGGCAGTCACATTTATATACTTGCTCCTATAGTATGTTATGATTTTTCTTGTGTTCCCGAAATTCTCTTAGTACCATGGTGCTAGAGGAGTGGTGATGTGTAGGTTTATCATCAGCTGCTGGTTGATGAAAAGATGTACTGTTTTTCTTGATCTTGGGTTTTAGTTGGTGTATTCAATAAGCTCTTCCTTTTTGTCTGTATAACCCGAAAAATCCGATAATCAATTTGGGCGCCTGATACGGTGTTGTGAGCGTCAGATTCTGTCTTGTACCTATTCTAGTGGTCGTCACCTTTTAATTCTTACACACATGTTCAATGATTTAGGTGTAGTATGATCCCTTCTACTTTAGCTTGTTGCGTGAGTCATGCCTCATCAGGTCATCCGGCGAGTTTGTTATCATGGTTTTAGTATCAAAAGGGTCTCAATCTCATCTTCTATGTGCTCTTAACTCCCGACTTGTTAGAATTTTCACTCTTCAGAAGGATTCTTCCATGAATACGTCGCTCTTGTTTTCTCTAACGCTCTGGATGAACAGATATTGTGTGATACAGAGCAGGTGTGTCAATTGAGCGGCTTGGTGTGAAGTTTAATTCTGTCTATGATTGGTTCTTAGGTATATAGTTATCTGGGGAGCCGTTGTAAGGTGTTTCTCTCGCTCTTGTGGAATACTGTTCATTTTTCTTTAGTGTCTTTCAGTTTCTTTAGCAACTTGCGGATTGTACATGTTGTCAAGTGACTTCGTGAGATCCTCCATAACTTCTGGAAAATTCCTTTCTTTGAGCTACACTTTTGGAATACCCATCAGTTTGGTTAGTTTGATGAAATGCGTTTGTCCTCTGGTTCTCTTGTCGAATTGTTCGTTGTATAGTCCAGGTTCTGTTTTGGGCGTTTGACAGTGGGTGATTTTGTCCGAGGTTTTCTTTGTATGAATTATTGCTTTTATGAGTTTTGGTTTTTTATTTTTACGTGGCTTTGCGTTTTGAATTTTACTGTGAAGCGCGTTGTGTTGTACATGCTCTATAATAGAAGGGAAGAGTGTTAACATTTTCTTCTACTTTCTTCTAATGATTTCCTGGTTTGATCATCTCCAATACCTTGATATTCTCAAAATGCATCTCATCCCATAGCCTAATAAAGTATACATTTTTTTTTAGATTAGATGCTGGTTATAACTTCAGCTACGGAGCGATCAGGATGTCAATAATTGGTAATACATTTGAATCGCAGATCTCTATGGAACCTTTCGAAGTGTGAAAGTTGGTTCTCGGCTTTGCCCTTAATGATCCTCAGTAGTCTGTGGCCCAAAGGAACAGAAGCGGTCCTCTGTTTATCAGTCAAGCAGCCGCTGCTCATGCATCTGAACCCAGAAGGTTTTTGGAACCCAGCATGCAACCTGGCATACTCCTTGCACGCTCATGGAGGGTTCTATTCATGCGCTCCGCCGGACGGCATTTTTGTTGTGGTGTCCCTGGGATAGTTTTCTGCATCTTAATCCCATTTACTGCGCAAAACTGTTTAAATCCCCTGTCTTCATATTCTCCTCCATTGTCTGATCTTAGACACTTCAATTTCAGACCAGTTTCTGTCTCTACCATGGCCTTCCATTTCTTAAAAGTCTCAAATACATCAGATTTACTTTTCAAGAAATAAACCCATACCTTTCTGCTTGAGTCATCAATGAATGTAACATAGTACCGCGAGCCTCCAAGAGATGCCACTGGAAAGGGACCCCACAAATCCGTGTGTACCAACTCCAACTTCTCAGGTTTAGGTGCTTTGCCAATTTTCACAAAACTAACCTTCTTCTGCTTCTCTAGGATGCAGCCTTCACACAAATCAGACTCAACTGATTTTATCTCCGGTAGTTTATAAGTTACCATTATAGTAGTATATTAGTATATGTTATAATTATATGTCATGACTATATTATATCGAATTATATGTTATAATATAATAAGATATAATATATTATTAATATAAGTATATTATATATATATCTATGATTATTCATATGTAAGTGAGACATTTATCTCAATCAGATGGTATGATTTTGAGCAGACCGTCCGATCAGAATTTTTTTTAGATGGTCTGATCATATATGATCAACCGTCTAATTTTTTGGACGGTCTAACATGATCAACCATCTGATATGCCTGACTTTTTTTTTTTTGTTATCAACAATCACACTTTGATTTTTTTTTTTTTTTTTTCCCCGGTGAATCAGGTGTTTGTTTCATGAGCCACGATTTCATGTTGGAAATCCATTTTGATCACACAGTTGGGAATAAAACACTTTTTAATCAACGTAGCCCTCTTTGAATTTCACTTTGTTTCTCTTCTAACCCTAGCCCCCCCCCCCCAATTTCTCTCGCCCTTCTCTTTTTCCCTAACAAAACCTAATATGCCACCTACAACCCTAAATTATCTCCTCTATTATGCCTGAATTAATTTATGACCACTTTCTACAACCTCTCCCTTTTTTCTCCATTTCAAAGTTTTTGCAACTCACGCTACCTTTTCTCTCTCTCTCTCTCTCTCTCTCTCTTCTTCTCATGCTACCTTCTTTCTTTCCTCTCTTCTGTTCCCTTTCTCTCACTTTCTTGAAAATCTTTCTCAATCCTTCCCACTGATTTGCAACTCAGTTATATTGCGGGACTCTTAAAAAATTAGGTCGAAGGGGAACACCAAAAAAATTTGAGCGGCCTTCGATGCACAACTTGAGCTATCTTTGGCCTCATGATCTCTCTTTACGCACAGAAGCATGCTTGATTATTTTGTGTGACACAGTGCAGTACACATACCAGTGGAATCGGCCTTTCCATGTGTTGATTATTTTTTCTTGTATTTAACTTGTGTTTGGGTCTACTTCACGATGAAGTATACGATTTTTGTTTTTTCAAAAAAGAAAACCACAATTGAGCTCGATCGAGACGATTACTCGATTGCGGCTCGGCTCACGGACCCTTGTTGAGTCTCGAACAAGGCATCGGCCAGGTGAGTCGAGTTCGAACATGGCTTCAAATGTTTGCTTGAATTCGAGCCGAATTCGAACATATATTTATGATGCAGCAAACCGAGTTCAAACCTACAATACTCAACTCGGCTTTATTACAGCCGATTTACTCAAGGTCGCAAGTATGAAGCATAAGCTCTCTTATATCTCTCACTCTCTCTCTATAGTTAACCGGAGATTTGAAAGGCGAAAAAAAGTAAAACTTAGAAAAGAAAATGAAAACATTTGAAACCATATATGATTTCATCCGTACATCAGGTTAGGATCCTACTCGTTAATATTTCGGTCAAATAGATAGTTTGCGCAAGAAGGAATCCACTTATAAACGGTCAGATCTTTTCTTTAACACAAAATAAACATGGAGAACCACGATTAGCAATAGAATCGTGATTATGTTTATCTTTGTTTAGATATTGCCAGCTTCCAACTTGAATTGGACAATATGTTTACAAGATACCTCAAACTTGATCTTCTGTTTTCTTTGAGAAAACATTGAGTTTCAACGTGAGTCAATGAAGCTACAAAAGGTGTCGATCGATCGTCAGAAATCACGCGGATCAACAAAAATCACCGATGAAGACGATTGGTAATTCATCCAATTATCAGATTGCTCACATTCTTCACTCCCATCTCCAACTCCAAGCTCTTTAATGCACCACATATCTTCAGACCACGAAAGTCTCTTCCAATGTGGGATCGCTCTCGAACCGGGTCCCGCTGGCCCACCTCGGCCACCACAAGCCCCACATCCGACGTCATCCCTAGCCATGTTATGTGCAAATGCGCATAGGAGTTCATGAGGCGCGGATGCATGTTGACTTCCATGTGTAGCCCGTACAAAACGTGCACCCAAATTGTCGGAAAACGTCGGGAAACGACGGCAACCTCAGCCACGGCATACATGCATCCAACAACCTGGTCCCATGAAACCGCCATACGTTAACGCCGACACGCCCTTCACCTGCAACTTGAAACTTCCTTAGTGTTCCACACGCTTAGGATTGCGAAACTTGGCGGAAGAATCCCAGCCTTGGATCCCAGTAGTATTTTTCGAGGGACTTTTTTGGGAGGGCCATGAAAGTGCCGTAATTGAGCTTGTTACGTAAAATGTCGCCTATTATCTAGTGGAAAGAACTCCGAATTGGCAAAGATTCGACGTTAATTGACTCAGCGAGTTGTGGGTGAGTTGAACGATCTCATGGCCCGACCCAATTGGCTTGTAGTGAGCGTGAACGGGTTGCACCAACATGGTAGGCGTGCGAAATTTCTTGTATGCACTTTTATGGTAAATAAGTTTATAGAGGCCTCATTGGTGCACTCTGTGGCCATGTATGCATACTCTGCCCCCTTTTCTTTGCACCATTCTTCTAATTTTTGTACAATTTTGCGCCGATTCCAAGCCTTCTGCAACCCCATAATTATTTTAAAGCATTAATTCAGAAACTAAGAAAAAAAAAGAAGAAAAAAGACAATTAAAAAGCAAATAGTACCTAATTAAAGAAGTTGATATATTTAAAAATAGGTGGAATGGAATAAATGTGGAGTACTTTATAAAGCGGCTTTATTCGGAAAAGCAAGGAACATTTTAGAAGATGCAATAACATGGGAGTAAAAATATTATACAAATCCTGGTCTCAGTCATGCACTGACACGGAGGCTGTGCCTGATGAGATATATCTAATTAACGCTCTATAATTAAAGCGGAAATCTTAGTTAATTAAGAAAGGCCAATTATTTAAGACACACACGTACACCATTAGACGTTGGTTTTTATTAATCATTTCTAGTCCGTACTAGATAAAGCTTCTCTTTTTCCCTGTTCTTCGCAAAAGATGATACGATTAATATTAATTAATACCAAAGAAGAACAGGCTAATTAAGAATTGAAAGAAAAAAAAAGTTGTGGACACATACTATTTTCCATGATACGAGGATTAACATTAATTAACCTCTTGTGGATCAGGCTCTTTCCTTTTTTGCGCGGGTGGCAATGGGATTAGAATCTAGAAAGCACACAAACACAGAGAGAGAGAGAGAGAGAACCTGTGCGTAGGGAGACCCGTAGCCCCAGAATTATAAGCCAACTTTACATAAACAGAATCCCTCGTGTCACAGTTTTTACACACCTCTTATCACCCACAATCTCTCCCTCTCCATACTCGGCAACCTGTAGAAATCACATGATCAGTAAAGCAAAACAAAAAAACACAAGAATAATACTCATGGTCTGCATGAACCGACAAGTGTAAACTGTATAACATATATCAATCGGTCACGTCACATTACACAACCAATGTGGTTGAATTAACGTAACTAGAATATAATTACCAGCATGATGTGAAGTGGGAAGTGACGGACGCGGCATATGGGATCGCCATGAGGTCAGTGACAAGCGAAGGCTTGCCCTGCTGCCCGACTTCACACTGCCTCTCCAGCTCTTCCACGCCACCTTTATCTCTCTCTTCATCGTACTCTCTCACTGCCACCACTGCTCCAGGTGGCATTCCGGCAAGTACTCGGCCGCTATCTTCACCGACATATTATATTTATATGATTGAGAAATTATGATATGATCTTAATCTCTGTCTATGCTCGATCTCTGAGCTAGCTGCTAGCGCTGTAATCTCTATCTCCAATCTCTGTCTCCTTATATATAACATAAGCGGCTGACGTGCAGCTCCACCTGCAGTTTCAGTGGACACCTTTTTTAAATCAGGCATTTATTTGTTACACTAATTATATTATGTCACATTCTCTCCATTTGAATAGTCTAATTAGAAAGATGAAAGATGAGATACTATACTATATCATTGGTGGAACCAGATATTCTTTCATCAATTATCGCTCCATCCATTTTATTATATGCAGTTACATGATCTCTGATATGTCTAGAAATCAAACAAAAGAAAAAAGACTAAAAAATTGTTTTAACATATATATCATGTGAGTGTCAAGTTATTATCCTGTATACAATGATGAAAACGATGAGCGCGGCAATATGCATGGGATCGTGCTTCTCGATATAAATTATGTGTCTTGAGAAAAAGAAAAACAAATCCAATCGCTTTACAAAAATAATTAAAAAAAAAAAAGAAGAAGAAGAGGGATTGAAAACAAACTTACAACTAAAACACAAAGGGATATATAATCGAGCTGAAATTATATATATTCTCCCCGAGTGGATTAAATAATAAATTATATATATAATATATAATGGATAGTATTGGCAGTCCGACACCGTAATGATGAATGCCTGCGTGGTAAGAGGATGGCCAATGTATGTGGCCGAATTCCTTAATCTCTCCACCAATTATTGAGGTGGATGATGGATGGTGGTGTGGTACACACGTTTGGTGATCGAACATGTGGATGGTCTTGTAAGGATGATGATTACTATCATCATATGCATATATATGTTGTCCACAATCAATTTGTTTGTTATGTTTAGAAAATTATTAATTATTGTGCTTAATTATATGTAATTAAAGACCAAGTACTGTAAGAGGGTAGGTCCCTGCTGGGAATTTCCCCTCGATCATTAAAATTTAGGTGATATGTGCTTGTACTTTTCCTTAATTGGAATGACGGTTTGCCATTTAAATTTGGGACATAATGAGCAAGAGTACTTGTGCTATACCTATTTTGGGAAAGGCAAAATCGGGGAAAATTTTATCTGATATTTCCTTACTTGAACTAGTGACATATGTTAATTGTTTCCTATATTCCAAAATTGGTAGCTAGTGCTAAAATCATATGGCTTTTAATTAATATGTTAAGTTCGTAATCTTATACACTAAAATTGGTACTGTGTATTTTGAAACTGAGTTTTTATTTGTTTATGGTCAAACTATATATATAATGGTTCATAAAACCATAATGTAAATATGGAATCAATTTCGAACTCAATTTAATTTAAATAAAAAGTAAATTGTGAATTATATCAGATTTGAACTCAATTTAATTGAATAAGAATATAAAATGTGGAATTTAGGGTTTAAACTTCAATGATATCTTAATTTTGATCCATGTTAAAATTCACAATTAATCTCAAAAGCCTAAGTTTATAGGATATAGTAATAACGGAAAGGTTCACAGTTGACTTGTTACAATATGAGGGGGGGAGATGCCAACACTAAGACTGCACGATTCTATCATGACACGTTTAATTATGATATATTAAGGCTGTAGTTAATTGACAAGTATTAATTAGTTTCTAATGATTAATTAGTTTTAGATTCTATTACTTTAGCTAGTGGAGCTACATGTAGAGTGGCTGAATCGTTACATTATTGTGGTTCGTATGGTACTTAATTGCTAACACGTGCATATATATCCCAGCGGGTCGATCTCTTCTCTCATTTTTTTTTCTTTATTTATTTTTTTAACAAAAAATAAAAAGTTCAATTCATACTAAAAGAGAAAATTATATATATTGATGTTTCTCAAGATTTTCTCACAACCTATACGTACGTACATCGTGTTCTCCCTTTTATTTTGAATAGACACTAACTTTTCCCGTTGTCCTCAAGGTTACTAATCTCTACTAAATGAGCTCATAAAATATTTTGTTAATGTAAAGTAAAAATAAAAATACGTTAAAAGTTGTAAATACAACATTTTTTTTTTCCTTGAAACGTGTAGCTATTCAAGGGAGCTTAGATAGTTAGATTACTTAAATTAAGGAGCTTGTTCCCAATAATTAGTTAGACTATTTCAATTTATTTTCTCAAAATTCATTGTTCCCATTTAATTCAAAGTTTTAAATTACTTTTTCTTTTATTAAAATTAATTTCAAAATTTTCAAAATATTTTATTTCCTCTGAGGAAGTGCATAATTTTTGAAATTTGAAAGGAAAAGTTCAACACTAGAAATCAAGGGTCCAAAACCATTTTTCGAGAAGAGAATGTGTACGTTTTCTTTGATATCTCATGTATAATTCAGTAAAACATTGTGAAAACAATGGTTAATTTTTAGTATACCCGTAACCCGAGAGAGTGATTATTTTCTAATATTATTGATCAGTTTAAATGAGATTAGTGTCTACGTTTTAATAATGGCAAATTAATGTAATATAATTTTGTGAAACCTTGGAAGAGGTTAGTATATGATATACCGAGCATGAGTAATTAATTAATGCTATAAGTAGGATTTATATCTCCCTTTTATCCCTATAAATGATATAGCTTTTAAAATGTCTTACACTCTAGTCTCTATATATCTCTATATATGCACCGAACCCTATATTTGTCATTTCCAAAAAGAAAATAAATCATGAAATCACATGGTTTGAGAATGCATAGCTCGAGGAACAAAAGTCTTGTGACATCAAGAGAAGAGGCGAGGGAAAGTGTAGCGTGGATGGTGTGATGCTCAAGACGTGTTCAGTGAAGGAAATCTCGAGAAAAGACCTTGGGTTCTGTGTGGATGCATGTAGAGTTCTTTTTATTAACCAATGACGTAAAAAGGATGAGCTAGAGTCGGTTTTAGAAAGTGACGCTAAAAGAAATGACTCTAATGACATAGAGCAGTGATTTAGGTAAGTCTAGGTTAAAATAAACAATATTTTAATTTGGGCTGAGAGAGATTAAAATATATATAGCCCACAAAACACTATTTATGTGTCTGAACTGAAATACTGTTCATTTCAGTCAAGACTTATGTTTATATTTACCGAATGACATATATTTATGTTGGTTGAATTTAAACGACTTAAATATAGTTTATTTACGTTGTTTAAACTTTAAATCAAACGACAATATTTTGATATCATTAACAATGTGAAATTAATATTTTACGTCGTTTTTATTAATTAGACGTCAAAAAACAAAACAACCCAAAACTCCATTTATATTTTTTGGTAGGGTGTATATGTTAGTGTATATTAACTAATGACCTTTTTCTCGTTCTCCGTTGTGATTCAGAAAAGCAAAAAAATAACAAAAATAATAAAAACAAAACAAAACAAAACTAATGACCATAGTTACCTAATGTAACTAGTTTTAAATATATATAACTCATTTAGTAAATCCTACAATTTTCATTAATATACCATATATTAGTACGTATATTAGTATATGTTATAATTATATGTCATGACTATTATTATATACGAATTATATGTATAATTATAATTTATAAGATATAAGTATATATATTAATATAATATAAAGTATATATATAAATATGATCTATGATTATATCATATGTAATGTGAGACATTTATCTCAATCAGATGGTATGATTTTGAGCAGACCGTCCGATCAGAATTTTTTTTAGATGGTCTGATCAAATATATGATCACCGTCTAATTTTTTTTGGACGGTCTAATATATGATCAACCATCTGATATGCCTGACTTTTTTTCTTTTTTTGTTATCAACAACACACCTTTGATTTTTTTTTTTTTTTTTTTTTTCCCCGGTGAATCAGGTGTTTTGATTCAATGACCACGATTTCATGTTGGAAATCCAATTATGATCACACAGTTGGGAATAAAACACTTTTTAATCCAACGTAGCCCTCTTTGAATTTCACTTTGTTTCTCTTCTAACCCTAGCCTCCCCCCCCCCAATTTCTCTCGCCCCTTCTCCTTTTTCCCTAACAGAAAACCCTAATATGCCACCTACAACCCTAAATTATCTCCCTCTATTATGCCTGAATTAATTTATGACCACTTTACTACAACCTCTCCCTTTTTTCTCCATTTCAAAGTTTTTGCAACTCACGCTACCTTTTTCTCTCTCTCTCTCTCTCTCTCTCTTCTTCCTCATGCTACCTTCTTTCTTTCCTCTCTTCTGTTCCCTTTCTCTCACTTTCTTGAAAATCTTTCTCAATCCTTCCCACTGATTTGCAACTCAGTTATATTGCGGGACTCTTAAAAAACTAAGGTCGAAGGGGAACACCAAAAAAATTTGAGCGGCCTTCGATGCACAACTTGAGCTCATCTTTGGCCTCATGATCTCTCTCTTACGCACAGAAGCATGCTTGATTATTTTTGTGCAACACAGTGCAGTACACATACCAGTGGAATCGGCCTTTCCATGTGTTGATTATTTTTTCTTGTTTTATTTAACTTGTGTTTGGGTCTACTTCACGATGAAGTATACGATTTTTGTTTTTTCAAAAAAGAAAACCACAATTGAGCTCGATCGAGACGATTACTCGATTGCGGCTCGGCTCAGGACCCTTGTTGAGTCTCGAACAAGGCATCGGCCCAGGTGAGTCGAGTTCGAACATGGCTTCAAATGTTTGCTTGAATTCGAGCCGAATTCGAACAAATATATATATGATGCAGCCAAACCGAGTTCAAACCTACAATACTCAACTCGGCTTTATTACAGCCGTATTTACTCAAGGTCGCAAGTATGAAGCCATAAGCTCTATTTATATCTCTCACTCTCTCTCTATAGTTAACCGGAGATTTGAAAGGCGAAAAAAAGTAAAACTTAGAAAAAGAAAATGAAAACATTGGAAACCATATATGATTTCATCCGGTACATCAGGTTAGGATCCTACTCGTTAATATTTCGGTCAAATAGATAGATTTGCGCAAGAAGGAATCCACTTATAAACGGTTCAGATCATTTTCTTTAACCACAAAATAAAACATGGAGAACCACGATTAGCAATAGAATCGTGATTATGTTTATCTTTGTTTAGATATTGCAGCTTCCAACTTGAATTGGACAATATGTTACAAGATACCTCAAACTTGATCTTCTGTTTTCTTTGAGAAAACATTGAGTTACACGTGAGTCAATGAAGCTACAAAAAGGTGTCGATCGATCGTCAGAAATCACGCGGATCAACAAAAATCACCGATGAAGACGATTGGTAATTCATCCAATTATCAGATTGCTCACATTCTTCACTCCCATCTCCAACTCCAAGCTTCTTAATGCACCACATATCTTCAGACCACGAAAGTCTCTTCCAATGTGGGATCGCCTCTCGAACCGGGTCCCGCTGGCCCACCTCGGCCACCACAGCCCCACATCCGACGTCATCCCTAGCCATGTTATGTGCAAATGCGCATAGAGAGTTCATGAGGCGCGATGCATGTTGACCTTCCATGTGTAGCCCGTACAAAACGTGCACCCCAAATTGTCGGAAAACGTCGGGAAACGACGGCAACCTCAGCCACGGCATACATGCATCCAACAACCTGGTACCCATGCAACCCGCATACGTTAACGCCGACACGCCCTTCACCTGCAACTTGAAAACTTCCTTAGTGTTCCACACGCTTAGGATTGCGAAACTTGGCGGAAGAATCCCAGCCTTTGGATCCCAGTAGTATTTTTCGAGGGACTTTTTTGGGAGGGCCATGAAAGTGCCGTAATTGAGCTTGTTACGTAAAATGTCGCCTATATCTAGTGGAAAGAACTCCGAATTGGCAAAGATTCGACGATAAATTGACTCAGCGAGTTGTGGGGTGAGTTGAACGATCTCATGGCCCGACCCAATTGGCTTGTAGTGAGCGTGAACGGGTTGCACCAACATGGTAGGCGTGCGAAATTTCTTGTATGCACATTTTATGGTAAATAAGTTTATAGAGGCCTCATTGGTGCACTCTGTGGCCATGTATGCATACTCTGCCCCCTTTTCTTTGCACCATTCTTCTAATTTTTGTACCAATTTTGCGCCGATTCCAAGCCTTCTGCAACCCCATAATTATGTTTTAAAGCATTAATTCAGAAACTAAGAAAAAAAAAAGAAGAAAAAAAGACAATTAAAAAAGCAAATAGTACCTAATTAAAGAATGTTGATATATATTAAAAATAGGTGGAATGGAATAAATGTGGAGTACTTTATAAAGCGGCTTTATTCGGAAAAAGCAAGGAACATTTTAGAAGATGCAATAACATGGGAGTAAAAAAATATATAACAAATCCTGGTCTCAGTCATGCACTGACACGGGAGGCTGTGCCTGATGAGATATATCTAATTAACGCTCTATAATTGAAAGCGGAAATCTTAGTTAATTAAGAAAGGCCAATTATTTAAGACACACCACGTACACCATTAGACGTTGGTTTTTATAATCATTTCTAGTCCGTACTAGATAAAGCTTCTCTTTTTCCCTGTTCTTCGCAAAAGATGATACGATTAATATTAATTAATACCAAAGAAGAACAGGCTAATTAAGAATTGAAAGAAAAAAAAAAGTTGTGGACCAATACTATTTTCCATGATACGAGGAATTAACATTAATTAACCTCATTTTATTGTCGAATCTAATCCTTTTCCTTTCTTTTTTATTGTGGGGTGGCAATGGGATTAGAATCTAGAAAGCACACAAACACAGAGAGAGAGAGAGAGAGGAACCTGTGCGTAGGGGAGACCCGTAGCCCCAGAATATAAGCCAACTTTACATAAACAGAATCCCCTCGTGTCACAGTTTTTACACACCCTCTTATCACCCCCACAATCTCTCCCTCTCCATACTCGGCAACCTGTAGAAATCACATGATCAGTAAAAGCAAAAACAAAAAAACAACAAGAATAATACTCATGGTCTGCATGAACCGACAAGTGTAAACTGTATAACATATATCAATCGGTCACGTCCACATTACACAACCAATGTGGAGTTGAATTAACGTAACTAGAATATAATTACCAGCATGATGTGAAGTGGGAAGTGACGGACGCGGCATATGGGATCGCCCATGAGGTCAGTGACAAGCGAAGGCTTGCCCTGCTGCCCGACTTCACACTGCCTCTCCAGCTCTTCCACCGCCACCTTATCTCTCTCTTCATCGTACTCTCTCACTGCCACCACTGCTCCAGGTGGCAGTTCCGGCAAGTACTCGGCCGCTATCTTCACCGACATATATATATATATATGATTGAGAAATTATGATATGATCTTAATCTCTGTCTATGCTCGATCTCTGAGCTAGCTGCTAGCGCTGTAATCTCTATCTCCAATCTCTGTCTCCTTATATATAACATAAGCGGCTGACGTGGCAGCTCCACCTGCAGTTTCAGTGGACCACCTTTTTTAAATTCAGGCATTAATTTGTTACACTAATTATATTATGTCACATTCTCTCCATCCATTTGAATAGTCTAATTAGAAAGATGAAAGATGAATATACTATATCATTGGTGGGAACCAGATATTCTTTCATCAATTATCGCTCCATCCATTTTATTATATGCAGTAACATGATCTCTATGATGTCTAGAAATCAAACAAAAGAAAAAAGGACTAAAAAACATTGTTTTAACATATATATCATGTGTAGTGTCAAAGTTATTATCCTGTATACAATGATGAAAACGATGACGCGCGGCAATATGCATGGGATCGTGCTTCTCATATATATTATGTGTCTTGAGAAAAAAGAAAAACAAATCCAATCGCTTTACAAAAATAATTAAAAAAAAAAGAAGAAGAAGAAGAGAATTGAAAACAAACTTATCAACTAAAACACAGGGATATATAATCGAGCTGAAATTATATATATTCTCCCCGAGTGGATTAAATAATAAATTATATATATATAAATATATAATGGATAGTAATTGGCAGTCCGACACCTGTAATGATGATGCCTGCGTGGTAAGAGATGGCCAATGTATGTGGCCGAATTCCTTAATCTCTCCACCAATTATTGAGGTGGATGATGGATGGTGTGTGGTACACCACGTTTTTGGTGATCGAACATGTGGATGGTCTTGTAAGGATGATGATTACTATCATCATATGCATATATATGTTGTCCACAATCAATTTGTTTGTTTATGTTTAGAAAATTATTAATTAATTGTGCTTAATTATATGTAATTAAAGACCAAGTACTGTAAGAGGGTTAGGTCCCTGCTGGAATCTTCCCCTCGATCATTAAAATTCTAGGTGATATGTGCTTGTACTTTTCCTTAATTGGAATGACGTTTGCCATTTAAATTTGGGACATAATGAGGCAAGAGTACTTGTGCTATACCTATTTTGGGAAAGGCAAAATCGGGGAAAATTTTATCTGATATTTCCTTACTTGAACTAGTGGACATATGTTAATTGTTTCCTATATCCAAATTGGTAGCTAGTGCTAAATCATATGGCTTCTTAATTAATATGTTAAGGTCGTAATCTTATACACTAAAATTGGTAACCGTGTGATTTTGAAACTGAGTTTTTATTTGTTATAAGGTCAAACTATATATATAATGTTCATAAAACCATAATGGTAAACTATAGAATCAAGGTTCGAACTCAATTTAATTAAAATAAAAAGTAAATTGTGAAATTATATCAGGATTTGAACTCAATTTAATTGAAATAAGAGATAAAATGTGGAATTAGGGTTTAAACTCAAGATATCTAATTTTGATACCATGTTAAATCACAATTTATCTCAAAAGCCTAAGCTTATAGGAAATAGTAAATTTTAATCATTTAATCAATATTTTAACAATTAAACGGGTCCATCTTCACAAACGGCTCACTCCCACAGCTTCTGGATTTTTACTTGCAGTTAATGGCGCATGCATGGGTAGGTCATGTGCATACAAGATAACTTAGAATGTATTAGAATAATTATGGTCAAGGATTTCTGCTCCAACAATATTGTATTGGTAAGAATGATGATCTTTTAGATCTTTAGAAAATATATGATTCGATCATACTCTTCTTTTCATCTCCCTTTTAAGATTTCATCTATTTTTTTTCCCCTCATTTATAATGGTATAAAGTTCAACATAGAATCTGCCTGGTATTATCTTTTCTCATTCCTATTGCCATGTAAGATTGATAGGTGACAACAGTTTCTTATTTGTAGCTAGGGCCACTGGTTTTACTGATCTTTTTTGTCCTTGTAATATTGGCTTATTTTTTTCATGTATTGCTGCTTAATTAATTACAGTAAATATTCGGTTCTGAGGAATTCATTAGAAATAATTATGTTGACTATATTCTTGATGATGACGTCCATATTATAAGTATACAAGAGCAAATAAGATAATACATCGAAAATTGATTCTCATATTAAAAGATATCCTTCAAACAACGAATGAAGTAATTTAATGTGGTGGGAGTATTTGAACAAAGAAAAGTAGGAATTAACGAATATGAACTTATGCGAGTTCCCTTTATAAACCTACTTTAATTACATTATATAATAAATCAGATCGTCTAAGTGCTTAATCCAATTATTGTTAAGCTGTGGAATAAATAATTAGGAGGAGAAAAGATTTCCTCCAAGGTCGACATATAGCATTTGGCGTATGCAAGAAGTAAGGTTACCTTCAAATTCATTATCCTTTTTGTCCAGACATCCGGCAAAAGATGTGTACTTCTCTCAATCTTAGATTGTTTATTCTTTCAATGTTTTTTTCGTTTGCAAAAATTGCACTTGCAACTCTCAAAATTCATACATGCACTCCGAGGTTACTTCAGCATTATTTAATCTTTCATTAGAAACTTCAAGCTATATTAATAGATGACGATATTATTCAAAACATCATCAACATCATTAATCAGTTAAATCTTAATGTTAAAATAGAAGCAAAATAATAAAATATAGGAATAATAGTGAAAATAAGAGAGAAAATGAGACACAAAGAATTATGGGTAGGTCGGTATTAGATACCTACGTCCACCACTCTGAAATGCCCTTAGGGCTATATTGTACTCATTAACTTGATGTTTTGAACTATTATAGAGGATTCTATTTATAGAGATGCTATAAGTGGTGAATAAGTAAATTTAGTAAACTAAGGAAAGGGAATAAACGGGATGCATTCTGATGCTTATAATTAAGGGCCTTTATCTCTCTAGCTATGCGCTACATCTGAGCCTCCGGCGTCTGGGAAGCGGCCCCTACCAGTGAGGTCTGAAAGCTAGTGGATTTCCCTTTATCTACATGAGGGGTTTTCGGGACAAAGACCCCGGGATTTTCGGGACAAAGACCCTAGACTCTACTTGTTCCCTTTGCTTATTAGAAGGGCCTTGTGGGGCGGCCTCCATGCTCGTCACTGTCGGATTAGTTTGTAGTAAGAACGAAATCGTTTCTACAGACGGCGTCAAACTGTTAGTACAGTTTTCGAATCCGACGACACATGGACTTGTAAACAAAGAGAAAATCAAACACAAGAGCTTGCCGGAGGGGTCCGGCGGGAGATAGCTCCGATGCCTGAGTCAGTTCGGTTCTGATAGTTGGTTCTCAGCAAAGAGACTTAAAATATTTTCGAATTGTGTTACTTACCTTGCAAACGAGCTTCTCTCTCCTTTTTATATGATGGCGGACTCCCCGAGGCTCATTTAATGAGCCTCAATGGTAGGCCCTTGAGCTCTCCTTTTTCTTCTAGATCCATGCTAGCCAATAAAGACCCTTCCAGATGTCATGCGTGTACTAGTCCACGTTATAGGAACCTCTGTCCGCAAGTCACATCAGTCGCATCCCTGGAGCTGGTATGTCTTGAAAATACACACAAGTGGCGTTCGAGTCGACTGTCTTAAATGCAAGTCTTGATGAACCTTGTCCTTTCTCCATCAAGGTTCATTATCTCTTCTAACTTAAGAACCAAACTTGGTTCGGCCGTAGCTCTTTGTAGAGTTAACCGAACCTCACAACTTCGGCCCACTGCCATGCAGTAGGAGTGTACAACCAGTTGCGGTTGTAGTTATTGGGCAATAACCGCAACCAAGGTCCCCGATTATTGCATTTTTGAAAACCGCAACCGCAATCAGGACCCCGCAACCGGGACCCCGGTTGCGGTTGCTAAAAACCAGTTATTAACCAGTAACCGGTTTTAATGTTATGGATTACAAAAAAAAAAAAAATTTTAATCACTTTTCATTAAAAATTTATTTTTGAAATAGGAGAGTAAAAAAAATTTGTTCATATTCAATGTGAGACAACTGGATAAGTTCATATATATATATATTTTTTTCTTTTCTTTTCTCTTTTTTTTTTTTTTATTTTCTTTTCTTCTCTCGAGAGAGAACAGGGAGCATGAAGCTCCTACAAGTGCTGTTGCAGGGAGCAGAGAGCTTCATGCTCCCTACAAGCAAGGAGCTCCCTGCTCCCTGCTCCCTGCTTGCTACCTGCTCAGGGAGCTCTTATTAAGAGAGAGGGAGAAAAAGAAGAGAAAAAAGAAAAAAAAATGAGAAAAAAAAAAAAAAATATATTAACTTATCTAAAATTAATAATTTTATATATAATAATAATTATTATATATAAAACCGGTTACCGGTTAATAACCGATTTTTTTAAAATTAATAACTGCAACCGCAACTGGCCTAAACGGTTATCCGATTATCTGGTTGCGGTATTTTCGGTTTTTCGGTTTTCCGGTTTGTCTGGTTATCCGGTTATCCGGTTATAAACGATTAATAACCGTCCCGCTTGTACACTTCTACCATGCAGGTTTGGGCCTTTCACGTGCTCACCGAATCAATCGGATGAGATATGGGCCTATAGGTATATGTATATATTTTTCTGGCCCAATTCCCAACAGGGTACATTGTAAATTTTTATAATTTGGAGAGATATTGATGCAATTTAGTGATGATTTGAGGGTGTATTTTTTCCTGAAAACAAAATCGTATGCCACCATTACCAACGTATGATTTGTCAGAGATATGCTCTGGCCCAATAAATGTCCAGGCCAGAAAGCTCACAATAAATTGCCTTAAGCCCAAAATCCAAAAACCAAAGTCTGGGCAAGACTCTCTCTCTCAGACACGCAAACACGCAGAGCGGAACAGACATTTTTTTCCCGAGAAAGTGAAAGGGAAAACAGTCAAACAAATGGGGATAGCGGCAGCAGTTGGGGTTTTGGTGCCGTTCCCATTTTACTACTGGCTCTGGACGAGACCACAGTCATGGGTGGACCTGTGTGGGAAGGGGCGGGACCCATCAAGGGTGATGGCCCACGTCTCCCATTTGCTGAAGGTGGTTCAGTTGGTCTCACTCTTCTCTGTGTCCTCCCTCTCTTGGCCTCCCCCTCTCTACTTCTGGCCCCTCCTCGCCTTTGGCCAGTTCCTCAACTTCAGGTCCGTCCCTTCCTCTCTTTAGTCTTTATGCAACATACATGTGCCGTGTGCGTGCGTGTGTGTGAGATGGAATCTTGGGATGTTGTTTAAGTTAGGTGTTTTGAAGTGCGTGTAGAGAGATGGGGGCACCTGATCTATTAGAGTTCAGTGAGTCATTTTATCAAAAACATTGTTTGTAGCTTTTTCTCCCACCCGAAGTGGAGCACTTTCTTCAATCAATAAACTTGATTATAATATGGGTTTCCATCATAGAGTGGTTCTTCATCCCCTTGTCAGAGAACTATGTGTGTGGGGCTTAGGGTTCGAATCCTCTGAATCCCAGCTGTGAATGCAATACTTACAGTTATGTGATCCCAGGAACTGAAGGAAGGAGAAGCACACAGGAATAAAAATACAAAATACAAATAAATAAATAAAATGTTAAGGAGAAGGAGAAGAACCTGTAGGTCAGGTTTGGAAGTGCTTCAATTTGAAGAGCAGTTGTAGTATTTATTGGTTGTAAATTTTCTGAATTACTAGATAGTTTCTGGAGCAAATACTTGTTTTCTTTGTAGGGTACAGGAAATTCCCTCTTGGGGACTGAGGGATGAGGTGGGTTTAAAATTTCAAAATGCAAAGCCAGCCTTTGGTAGGGGATTGTTGCTATTGAGCTGTGTAATAAGAATGACTAAAGGATTAAAAGGGTGAATCACCTTTTAACCATAGCCATATCTTTTTTTTTATATAAGTAAGAAGAAATTTTATAAATAAAAGAGCAAGAGTGCTCTTAAGTACACCGGAAGTATACAAAAGAAACACCTAAAAAGAGAAAAAAAGAAAGAACCCACCAAACCTCAAAACAACAACGGAAACCCCCACCCTATCCCTAGAGACCCACCACTACAAACACTGAACCATCAACAAACTGACAAAGCCTTCTTCCCTTTGCTACGACTAGATCCTTCAAAAATATTGGAATAATCCACATTTTTAAGTTCCCTCATGCTCTTTGCGCCCTGCTTGGAACGAGTAGCCGAAATCTCTTGGCGATGGTCCTCATCAAGGTCTGTAAAGAGGTCCCATAACTTGTTCCCATCACCACCGCACGAAATCCCCAAAATAGGCGCAAACATCATCGCAGGCTGCACAGTCTCAGAAACCTGTTGATCAGGGACCATCAGATCAGCCAGGGGAGGCTAAACCCCCAAAGAGACCAGGGAACAGCCCAAAGCATCCGGAGGCTCAGGCGAACAGTCCCGAATCACGACTGAAGAACTCGGCCTAAGAAAGCCCCTCCAACCCCTAGTTGGAGGGACATTATTTGCCGGGACGAGAACAACCTCCGAAGAGGTCTGAGAACCCCCAGACAGCGGAGAAGAAGCAAAATCACTTATCGCAGACACCGCCTCGGCGATGAGATTATCATCCATTTTCGATAACCTACAAACCTTGGATTTACAGTTGTAGAACTTCAAGGGCTTGGGAGTCGAACACTGCCCCAGAAACAACTCGGTCGTAACCGGCAAAACTTCCGGCCTAGGAAGGAGCGCAAGGATCCACCCGCTTCACCAGGACACCGACAGACAGCTTTAGACTTGGGCGTAGGAAGAAGGGCCTCCTCCGGCGAAGCATCTGGGAACAGAAAAACTTCTGTCAAAGCATTCGGGATCAGAGACACCACTGGCGAAGAAGACCCGACCTTGGAGAAGTGGGTCTTGGGTTTGCGAAAAGACTCCTGCACCGAGACTAAATCCAACCTCTTGAAAAAGGGCTTGGGCTTGCGCAACAAGCTGAGATGCCTTAACTTCACCTCCTTCTTGGACTTGGGCTTAAACTTGGACTTGGACTTGGGCAAAGACTTAGGCTTAGACAAATCTAAAGCTTTACCCAGCCCAACGTATACACAATGTAAGGCACGCTCCACCTCCCCTTTTAAGCCTTCAAGTGTGGCCTTCCACGCCCAAAACTGACGTACCCAATCTTGACCCGGCCCAAACAAACCCAGCGTAGACTCTAAAACGCGAGAGGAAGAAGGAGCCGCCACACCAGAAGAGGAAAGAGCTGGAACACGAACCTCGAACGCCGCCTCAGACGAAATATGAGTCTTACCCAACCGATCGATGGCTTGCAAATCCTCCCCTTGACCTGACGGAACATCGGGCTTCGCCGCAGCACTGACCACTTCCGCAAACAAAGGGTGCAGACCACCATAAGACGACGGCCCTGCAGACTTCTTACCCGAAAGGGGAAAAAGAGGGGGTTGCGAACAACCACCCTCAGGCTTCCCGAAAAAAGAAGCAAAAGCGGTCAACACC
Source organism: Betula pendula (assembly GCA_900184695.1). Classification (NCBI taxonomy): domain Eukaryota; kingdom Viridiplantae; phylum Streptophyta; class Magnoliopsida; order Fagales; family Betulaceae; genus Betula; species Betula pendula. Next base: position 1,094,128 of record FXXK01000045.1, on the reverse strand, counting down.
TTACCCAGTTCCACGGCGAACCTCTTCCAACCCCGCTTATCGCGACCTTGCGGAACAATGATGAGACCTTTACGACCACCCACGGCGTACTCCGCTAGCTCCAAGAAGCAACCTACACGATTCACGCCTCTTTGAGCAAAGAAAGCCTTGTTCCCATCCCTTGAAGACTCTGTGAAGGGCTGATCCTCATCCAAAAGCACCATCCGCTCCACCGCTTTCTTCAGCCACTCAACGCAATATTTCCCCACCATCATAACCCTAGAGATCCCATTTCTTCTCTCAACCAGCCTCAAAATAGAACCCCCTGACGGTACCGAGAGCTCAAAAGCTTTTGATTCAACGAAGAACCAGCTGACGAAATCCATAAGCCCACTCTGCCGATACATGAAAACGGCGAAGCCACGAACACGGCCAAGGCCCACACCAGACTCCTACAAAAACTACATCCCTAACCACCACGTCCAAGCGCTCCAAAGGGTGGCGACGTACTGTGAAGCAAACGCTAGACGCGCATGCACGCGCCTCCGTAGAAGACTCTAGAGGCTAGGGCTCGGAGAGAGTGAAGAGAAAGAAGAGAGCGTTTTTCAGATTCTGTTCCACCAATGTCAAACCATAGCCATATCTGTCTTAGGGTTGAGGAATCCCTTCCTAGATTGCAAAAGGAAATTTGTAATGGTCAAAGAAACTTTAGACGATGTATGTAGCATGTTTTGTAGCAGCAGGCCATTTGTTTCCCATGATAAGATCCTCGCATTCCTTATACATTATGGTTTTAAGAACTGGCAGAATGAGTTTGTTTATGGGAAGTGTATTGAAAACACTGCATTAATCTTATTTATCAAAAAACAAATTGCACTAATCTTAACGGATATAACATAGAAGTTGGCTTGAGCTTGGTAGACTCCACAGTTCTCTGGCTACTGTTGTTTGTTGGAAACTTTGCTTCATTAAAAATTATTTTCTCTAAGGCTTAATTTGTCTCAACCAGAAGTAAAACTAGAGAAGTAAACCATGAGAGTTGTTAGATCATGCTTGTAACTCTATGAAGGATTTAATACTTTGTTGTTATAGCTATCACTAAAGTGTTGCAAACCATGGAATGACCAGAGCATGCATGACGGCTCTATTCTAGAAACTCATACACACAACAGTAAAAAAAAATTTAAAAAAAGAAAAGAATGCTGTGTCTTCATTTTGGAGGACCACTGTTTACTTTCAGATAAAAGGTCAATTGCTTAAGCTCCAGTGGTGGTTATTTTAAAAAATTTAGAAATTTAGCCGGTAATTTATGTGCTTTCCATGAATAAATTTGTGGTTCGGATTATTGCCTTTGTTTCGGTTGAGTTAGTGGTGCTGTGGTTTTTTTTTTTTTCTTTCGATCTCCTATTTGCTGTACTAAAACTGTCAGATTACAGGGTGTATCAGTTGCTTGGCGAATCTGGCACTTACTATGGAGTTCGCTTTGGAAAGAACATTCCATGGGTGACAGAATTCCCGTTTGGGGTTATTAGAGATCCTCAGTACGTAGGAAGCATTATGAGTCTTCTTGCATGTCTTTCTTGGGTGCCCTTGCAATACATTCTCCTCTGGTCCTTCGGCTATGCCTTCATGGTATATGTAGAATCAAAGGAAGATCCATCCACTCGGGCAAAGCTAGTCTCATGATTGCAACATTTGCAATTGACCAACCATTGATCGTGGAAGAACTAACTGTGCCTCAGATTGTCCAAGGTAGATTGTCTAGAGGAGTTTCTTTTCTTTCTTTTCTTTGCTTGTCTTTCTTTTTCCTCTTAATAAAAAGAGAACCGTTTTGCTCCATCGAGCTTAAACCTTACAAGAAAGTCGTACAAGCAGTTATGACTTTCATCTATTTATCCATAGTTATCTTTTTTGTGTCCTTGTGGTGCAAAAAGCTTTGCTTCTTTGCACAGGTTCATGATCTTCGTCATAAAAGATTGGCATTTCATTCTTTTAAAGTTGATTGTTCTTAGTTAACTGAATCCCTGGCATATTATGCAGCGACTCTAGAGAAAACTCCATAGTTCCTATATGGCTTCGACTTACAGCCATCTCACAAATTGAGAATTACTACGGCAATGGCATGAAACCTCAAATTCCCAATGTGCACCAATAGAAGAATCTGTCAACGTTGGTGTCTATTGGATTATTAGGTGCCATCAGAGGTCCCAGAAATTTTATGAATTTAAATTTTCTTAATAAATGAGGCCCACCTGAAATAAACAGTTGAACTCAAAACTTTTGGCTTTGATATCTTATTAAATTACCATTAATCCTAAAAGTTTAAAAAGCTGATAAAAAAAAAAAGATAAATTTAATAATTTAATTAATATTTTAATAGTTTGAGAGGACATTGACGCAATCCAAAATTTGGGAGGGACGTTGATAATTTTACGATAGTTTGAGATCGGTATATAGACTTTATCCTTTCTTTCTCTGATCATGTCAGACTTGGTGAATGAAGAGCTCGTACAAAGAGATGAACCAATTAATCTAAGGAATCTTACTTACAAAAAAAAAAAAACAATATAAGGAATCTTTATATTCTTCTATACAATTGAAAGGGAAACAAATCCAAAATAACAGCAAGAATAACAAAAAAAAAAAAAGTGACCCTCTTTTCCTTCTAGGCTAGAGCTAGGGACACATCAAAAATTTGAAGTACTTTCTTAACAGCTTGAATGTCAATATCTATTAATTTTCCTGTCTTGGACGAAACAATGACACATTTCTTCTCTTCTGCATTAGGAACAAATAGCTTCCCCTTTTCTTCAGAGCAAAACAATGCGATGCTGCAACAAATATGTGTAAGAAGCACCGTAGCCATATCAAACTTAATTATGCCTTTTTAAGTTCTATCTAAACTTGATTAGAAAACTAGTGAGTTTATTTGTCCTATAAACTTACCTGGGTTTGTCCCGTGCATTTGCAAGTTGGATAGCTGCTGTGTTTGTAGCAATCACCCCAGCTGAGTCATTGATGAGGGCTGCCAGCTGAAGCAGAGGAAAATGCTCCATGTTTTTAATCATCTAGCAGTATCATTCTTTATCTTTTTGTAGGTTGTATGTTTTAAACATAAGATGTAATATCACCACTAGAGAGAAGGTATTTTCCAACAAGAAATGCTATATCTACTTCTAAATGCTTACTCCCTAATGTTAACCTGATCAAAATTGAATGGTGAATTTTACTGCTACATCAGAGAATGAACGCTTGGATGTGAAACTGATTCTACAAATGGTTTTCTTTCTGGCCTTATCTTCACTTTCTAGTATATCCCAAGACAAGTTTTCTATTATTTTGAGCGTTTTTGCTAACATTTTCCTTTTCTTTCTCTTTCTCATACACTAATTTTTCTACACAAGAATAAGTGAAAGAAGAAAGAGTTACCTGGCCAGGAGTTGTGATGAACACAATACTTGCATCGTCTCCAACAAGTTCTTCCACATTCTCCCTTTCTTTCTCATGTGGAATAACAAAAACTGGCCTAGGTCCCCTGTTAACAAACACAATCTCATGTCAACGCTTCCCATATGAGAATGTCTTTTAACTTCTGTTTTGGCTGAATAGCAGAGTTAATGACTGGTCTTTGCATTTCAAACAGCTGTTACTTTTTCTCTATTCTATTTAAGAGTGTTTGTTTATAATAGAAGGCATTTTAGTTCAGAATAAACAAAGATGGCCTAACATGGCTTTTATTCTAAACACAAGCACATTTTAGCTCACAAGTTGAGACGACTTTCTTTTTTCATTTATCTATAATGAATTTAGTACCTTATAAAATCTGCTATTTCAGCCCACACTTCGATTGGTAGCAAGCTATCAGAATCCCCCCTAGACTGCATTGAGGCCTTTGAATCCGATTTTATCCCATGAATTACAATATATCTTCCTTTTTCTACGCCTGCTTTCCTATATTTCGCCTCTACAACTGCCTTCAGCTTCCTTGAAATAGCTACTTTGAGAGGCGGCACAGGCTGCCTCGGCACGCTTCGAAATGGTCTCCCCAACCAATCAAGCATCTGATAATACCTGATCAAGCAACCCATGTTAATACTTTGTGAAAATCCTAACATAGTTAGTCCTATTCTGCAAAACAAAAATCTATTCAGAAAGGAAAATGCTACTACAGCTCTAAAAGGGCATCTATCTTGTATTGTAAACTCACATGCTATATCCTCCATCAGAGAGATTGGTACTATCTGGTGTAAATGTTTGGGATAAAAGTAATCCTGCCCCTGCAGAATTTACATTTGGGTAAATGTAGCTGACTTTATCTCGAGCTGTTGTCATAAACAAGAATGCCGCATGCCCTAGCCCTCCTAGTCTGGTTGATAACACCATGTCATAGTACCTATTCTGCAACAACAATTGAACCCGACTACTGAATAATCACTTGTTATAAAGTTGCAAAGAGAAACTAATCCATCATCAGTATGTGATGACTAAATTTTGCATAATTACTTTTAATTTGTATCATATGCAATCCATCTTTAATCTTTTTTAAGTGAGCCTCTCCAATTAGATAAATGTTATTTAGTAGACTATTATACGACTTTCATACAACTAAAATGATGTGACAGTGAAAATCAACCTTTAATTTCTCTTTTTACAAATCCTTGTTGATCTAAATGCTGATTTCACTGCTGTATAATTCAAGTTATATAGCAATCTTCTAAATATTACTACTCCTCCAATTAATATATCTATGTTAAACTTGAATATACATATACTCTCAAATATAGTATAGCTTAATCATTCACATATAGACTTCATGTATGTGTGCATGTGGTCAAAAGCTTATTAAAAATAAGTAAAATACTATAAATATTGCATACTCAAAAAATGAGTATTGTTAAGTGTTGTTGGGCCAGACTGCCCGCTGGGCCTAACTACCCGAATATCCAACCCCTCATCATAGGGCCAAGCTTAAAAAGCCCATTTAGTATAAAAGACTCAATATAAAAGATAGAGGCACCAACCTTAAGAAGTCCAACCATGTCAGTATACTCCGCCGGCTCTGGGAAATCATCGTCAGGATCATAAACATTAGCCCACCTCACATTCTTGTTCAGCTCATACGTCTGCTTCCCTCTTGCCGACGCCAGCACGTCCACCTGAACACCCGGGTACCGATCCTTGATCAGCTGAATGGCCGGAAAGAAGAGCAAGTTCTCATACACGCCACCGGAGACCATGCAGCAGCACCTCCTGACGTCGCCTCTAATTTTCAATCCCAAGGACGCGATTTCCACGTTGTAACCCGCAGGGAACTTCAGGAACCCATAAGGGTTGTTGGGGTTATCCGGCGGCCGATCGTCCTCTTCTTGCTTCCCATCTGAAAACAATGAGCCGTACTCCATTTCCGGGTCCTCTCCATCGTCGAAAGGGTCGAGCCAGCCGTTCTTCTTCTTGGGTTGGGCGTTGAGGGTGCTTGGTCTCTTGGCGCAATGAGGGTGGTCTAGTGGGTGTGAGAAGGAGAGTTTGGTGAAGTGGAGGGAAGGAAATGAAGCTGGGTTTGTGAGAAAGGGTGAGAGGGGTACTTTGGGGATTAGAGAAGTTGTAGCCATGAATGAGGACTGAGGTGGAGTGAATAGTGACTGAACGGTTCTTCTGGTTACTCTTTTGATTTTCTGGTTTTATTGTTAGGGATATGAGTGTGTGGATGGTGGCTGGATAAGTGGGCCACGTACTCGGGGCTTTTCTTTCTTTTTCGCTTTACATTTTTTTGTTAATTCTTTTATTTATTAATTTTTTAAAATTTTTTGTTTGGGAATAAACTAATAATTTCATAAGAACTGTATTTCCCAGTAAACTCTCGTTCAATAAACTAATATTCAAGTTCAACTGATCAGGCCAGCTGCCCCAATTTCCAAACTCGGCTTCAACCCAGTTCACTGGCCCAACGCCCAATTTGCTTGTCAACCCAATCTAGTTATCAGATCCACCTCACAACCCGATTCACGGGCTTCGGCCAGACCAACCCATTCAACGGTCCACTCGTTTAGACCAAACAGGCCCATTCAATTGGCCCAACATATTCAACCCAACCCAAATGGATTTCAATCCGGTTCGATCCACTATGTTTCACAACTCGGACCGGCCTAATCACCAATCCACAACCTTCAAAGGGGTCTTGGGTAGGGCTCAACCTAGCAAGCCGGCCAGACCATCAACTTGGCCCAACCAATCAGGCCAGCTGGGTCGATCTCTCAACCTGGTCCAAGTACCAGTTCAACCAATTTTTCTGGTCCTACAATTACAATTCAACCCGATTCATGCAATTTACAGTTCGATTTATCAAAGATCAAGAAATTTTTAGTGCAATTCTTTCCGGTTCTAGCCACTTTTTCCTGGTTCAATACGTTTCAAGTCATTTTGAATTTGATTCAATCTAGTCCAAGCCTTTTTCAACATGGTTCAACCTGATTCAAGCCATTTTTCGGTAGTTACTTTCGGGTCAAACCGATCCATTCAAACGGTCCATGGGTTTGGGCCAAACTGACCCCCTCAACCGTCAACATCCATTCAATAGATAAGCTCCTTCAAACAACTCACTTAAGAGCATCTCCAGCAATGATATCTAGTTTAGCTATTCAAAATACCACTTTTTCTATTTTAGCTACTACCCTTTTCATTACGAACTCCAGCAGATTATCTATTTTACTCTCTATTTTATTTAAATATTACTTTTTAATATTTTTTTTAATTATTTTTTCACCTCTCTCTCTCACCTCCGCTCACCCGCACAACCCACACTGCACACCCCCTGTTTTTCTCCATCACTTCAAAACCCACCATGGCCATACCCCCTGTTTTTCTTCTCACCACAGCCGATCTCTTCTCCCTCACTGCACAACCCACCATAGCCACTGCCAAACACCCATCCACAGCACACAGCCCACACGCGGCGAGTGGCAGCCAACGACAGCCACCATGGAAGGCCAACGACCACCACAAGAACCCCCCTTCACTCTCTTCGGTCTCTCTCTCCCTCTCCCTCTCCCTCACTTCAAAACCCACCATGGCCATACCCCTGTTTTCTTCTCACCACAGCCGATCTCTTCTCCCTCACTGCACAACCCACCATAGCCACTGCCAACACACCCATCCACAGCCATACAGCCCACACGCGGCGAGTGGCAGCCAACGACAGCCACCATGGAAGGCCAACGACCACCACAAGAACCCCCTTTCACTCTCTCTTCGGTCTCTCTCTCCCCTCTCCTCTCCCACCGTAAGCTACCATACCCATCTTTTCTTTGGTGGTCTAAAGAAGTGCTATCCGTAATATTTCTTCATGGTCAATCAATTCAACCCAGATGCAGTGTATTCAGCAATCAAAACCCAGCAAATCATATACTAAGAAGAAGATCCGTGTGTGTTTCGGTGAAGGGAGATGGGGAGATGAGGAAGATCCGTGTGGGTTGGGACAGAGCAAGAGATCGAAGGATTGTGCTCGGTGAAGGGAGAGAGAGAAGAGAGAGAAAAAATATAAAAAAATGCTTATAGTGTGCTACAGTGAATAGCACCAAATTGCTATTCACTGTAGCACTTTGTCCATTTTACAAAGTTTGTAGCTAAGCTGCTGGAGGAAAAAAAGGGGTCATATTAGCTAATGTTAGCTAATAGTGTCTATTTAGATAGACTGTTGGAGATGCTCTAACAGTTTTGTGTCATTGTAAGTCGTTGCCACCACCGCTACTCAGGACATCACCTCCGGTGTCCCTCCAGTGACCACTTCCAGCGGCTTCTTCGAAAAGAGAAAAAAAAAAAAAAATCATTTTCTTTTTCCCAAACAGCTTGAGTTTTTAAGGAGGAATGTTAAAATATTTTATATCCTATTTTATTTTGTTTCCTTTGTAGAGTTTATTTGATACCTTAATTGTTCGAAGGTTTCTTGTTCACCACTTGTAAGTTTTCAATTTGTAGAGGCTACTGTAATATTGTTAGATACTATTTAATATACACGATGTAGCCATACGTGTTTCTGCTCTCTCTTCTTTATCTTCGTTCTGCTCTCTCTCTTCTCTATCTTCGTTCTTTCTTTAATATTTTACTCTTCAATATATTTAACAACTAGTTTGTGTGCCTGGGGCATGAACAGAGCATGGTTGAAAAATTAAATCCATGGCCATGGAGTGATTCAACAACCCTCTATTTGGCCAAAAAAAATAACCCAACTAACTCTTAAATTTTTCTTACATTTTTTTTTTATATATATATATTTTATATTTTGTTTTAATTTTTTTTATAATTTTTTTTAATTATAAATAATACGTATCACATTTTAATTGATATTATAAATTAACATATTTTATCGACTTTTCTAATAATAGGCAAGCACGGAAGAGAATCCTCTCCAGTCGAGAGGATCTGGACATGAGCCATTTCATGGTTTCGATTTCTCTAAAAAAAATCAAAGGCCTAAACGCAATCAAAATTAGTTAACGGTGATGGTTCACGTCATCAAAATAACTTAACGGAAGTTCGTCGCTTGTTCATCTGTCTCTGGCGATCGGTTTGCAACTGTTGAATCAAAATCGGATTGAGACTGGCTCTGACCTGGGCATCTCGGAGAGTAAGTTGTCGAGGAAGGAGTATAATAACATCCTTCAAATTCTCACAGACAACACCATCCCATTTGCAGCAAATGGATTCACCGGACCAAGATCATGAGGATCCAGGATGGAGCTGTGCCTTTTAGACCCATCGATTAACAAAGAAAGCAAGTCGAGAATACCCATTCCAGAAAAGTCATTGGAACAAATCGCTGCATCACCATTGCTGAAACCACGTGAAACTTTTCCAGCTCAAATCAAGGCCAACACTCCCATGCGCTTAGGGGAATCTGTTATCATTGTGCATCCAGTGTTTTTCAGAAACAAGAAGAAATTAAATGAAAAGACTTGCATACCCACGTGCCTAAAGACGTCCAACCAAGAAAAAACCCTGAATTGCAGCTTGCAAATGAAGCAATAATTATAAATTTACAAGTAAGAGAATTGAGATCACCAATTCCAACTATAAATCGATTCCCAAGAGCAGTAAATCTAGGAACACAGACATCACTCCTGAAGGTGAAAGGATCCCCAAATGAAGACAAACAATGAAGTTTGAATTTCACTATCTTTTTATCTTGTAGCTGTACGTTTCTAATCTAGAGATACTCTTGATCTTGGATGTGCTCTGTTTCAACTTGATCTTGGGTGCATCTCCAAGGAACCATGGAAGACAGAAGAATGGAGGAGGTCTGTCAGGTGCCCATCGCCAAAGAGAGAGGAGTGACAGGACCCATCGCTAGAGAGAGAGAAACTAGCCCTGTTAAGTTATTTTGATGATGTGGCCATTTTTAGGCCTTTAAATTTTTTTAAGAAATCGTAGCCATGAAATCGCTCGTGTCCAGTTTCTCTCAACCAGAGAGGATTGGGATCACTAAAAGCACATTTTTATTCGGTTTTTTATATTTATACTTTATTTTAAGGATAAAATAAATAAATTAATATTTTATTAATTTTAAAAAATAATAATAATAAAATGAATGATAATACAAGTTACTTTACATGTATACTTTGTGTCAACTAAAAGTAACATAACTTTTCAAATTACTATTAAATCAAAAGTCAATAATCATCGATAATAAATTCAATGATAATTTTAAAAGTCATATCACTTTTGATTGACACAAAGTAAAAATAAAAAATGACATATATAATTACTCTAATAGGATAAATAGAGTCATTTTATGTTTTTTATTTTTTTTAAATAAAGAATTATAAATAAATAATAAAATTATCTAAAATAATTTTGACAAAAAATACTCTAATTTGTTTGTTTATCACGGAATAATTAATTACTCTTTAAAACCCAAAAACATTATTTGTTAAAATTCCAAATTTTACAAAGGTGCATTTATTCCTAACTCTTCCCCGAAAAGTGTTTTCCTCTTAGAATTTTTTATTTTTATTTTTTTTAAGCAGTTTGTTTTCTTTTTGAGTAATTATAGACATTAATTTAGGTTGAATGACTGTTTATTCAGTTCAAGCTTTTTTTTTTGTGTTTTTATAGACTTTATTATTAAAAAAATAATAATAATTTTTTTTTAATTCCATACAACTTAGACTAAATTACTGTTTATTGTTCATACTATTTATTCAACCCAGACTAATGTAAATCACTATTCTTTGTTTTTTTTACTGAGCAACCATGGCTGGGTGAGAGGTGAATGCCCTGAATGGATAACCCAGCCACACCCGACCGCGTTTGTTGGACTACCCAGCCATCACGGTGGCTGGGTAACCCATGTTAAACAGAGGCAGCACCGCCTTAATTTCTTCCTCCGCGAATTTCTGCCACCACCGCCATATATATATATAATCCTCTTTGAGCTAATTTCTTCTCGCTTTGCATGTACCGGCCTTCTCTCCAGAATTTTCTTCAGCTCTTGCCGCCTTCCACCGCCGGCTTTAACCCAATATATGTTGAAAAATGCAAGTTTACTTTATGCATTTAATTCCATTTAACTCATGTATAAATTTTTTTTTTTTTGACAAAAAACAAAGTCAAGTTGAATGGAATTAAATGTTTGGGTTAGTGACCAAACGGTAAATGTATATCACAGTCCAGGATGATGTAATAATGTATCAGCCTGTAAAGATGGGTTCCATAAAAAAAAATAATATATATTTTTATTTTTAATTCTAATTCATGCCCAGACTGATGCACTGTTGCATGTATATCAGGTCTCGTGACCAAAATCCTTATACGTCTCTGTTTCTCACGTCCCCTCCTACCAAATCACTGACGGCTCATAAATGGTTGCACAGCAGCCTTGCCAACTCAACGAAGAAAATTCTGGAGTAATAAGTGGAGTGTGTAGAACTGGTGTGACGTGTAGAGCCGTATGCTTTGTCATTTGTGTGGTGCTCACTGCTCATTGTTGGGCTAATTTTAATAGTTTGTCATTTAGTAATTGCTTTTTGAGAGCTTTTCAAGTGTCTTTCTGTGTACTGGTATTTGTGGTGTGAGCATTGATTTTTTCAAATTTGCATCATTGTGTATTTTATAATTTTTATTAATTATTAAATATGTTAGCCACACAGCTGGGCATGACCCTACAAGATCTTTTACAAATGCTTCATTTTACTGGGAATGATCCAAAACCTGGAAGCCCAGTATGGAAATATCCCGAAAAAAAAAGATGCTATTTTTTCATTTTCTTTTTATCTCTAATCCATCTTTAATGAGTCTTACATATTCCATAATAAATTTAAAAACAAATATGAAAGAATAGCATGTCTATATTTCGATTATTTTGTTACGTTGGTGTGGTCTTTACCACTATATTTTGTTCACTTCCTGTTTCATGTTTTTCTGTCTCAAATACTAATGTGGTGCTAATTAATTCAAGAGATCGGCTCAAGTAGTGAACGCCTTGAACTTAATAACATTTTCATCACATTTAAGGTTAGAATTATTTTAAGTGCAAATGATTTATTGGGATTACGCTCGCGACAAAATCAAATCTTTTTAATTCCGTGTAAGAGACACGTTGCACGAGTCAAAAGTTTGCTCTTTAAAGATGGATACACAAGTTGCCCGTAAAAACATGGAATTCATGGTAAGTATGATGACAAGTATGTATCCTCGCAGCCTTGAACCGCATCTAATAGCTAATTTCCTAGTTTATGAGTCTTTTAAGTTTTGTCGATCGACACTTGCAGGAAAGTTTGAATTGCTCAGCGTAACAAAAGGCATACATATATATACTG
>FXXK01000045.1:1060031-1081806 GCA_900184695.1 Betula pendula | reverse complement strand
ATATACGTAAGTAGAGTAAATATACATATCATTTTTATATTTCTATTTAAAATTGATCTAATTTTTAAAAGTATTATTGAATTAAAATTTACTAATAATGTATAACAAATTCAATAACAACTTAAAAGTCACGACATGAGAGTAATACTTATGATTAGTCATGTAGGTATAAGTCATACTCTTTATGTGAAGAGATGTCTTGTGTATTGACTTTGCAAGGCCCGCCGCACAAGATTTTGAAATCCAAAAGAATGTTACACGGGTCAATTGGCTTTTAGAATTTTGTGGGTTTTAAAGTGGGCTGATTTGGAATGACTTGTATCCGCCCAGAGAGGTCTTTTTAGACTCTGACCCAACTGCTAGCTGTTTCAAGATTAAATGGGAAAAATATAGCGATACTAGCTAGCTAGGGAGCCTGCTGCAATTAGCTCTCTTCGATCTATCGGAAATCGATTAATCTCAAGCCACCTTAATTGTTACCCAGACAAACAATGAGAGAAATTGAGAGAGAGGCAACATGATTTTACCATTTGTGTATAGTTTAAAAACGTACACCTTACAAATAACTAGAATCAGATTCTTCAACTGGTTTGAATTGGACATTCTTTTAGTCCATGGTTCAAGGATATGGTTCTTCTATTAATGCATGCTCGCTCAAAATGTTACAAACTCTTCTTTCCCTCTTCCCAATGTTGTATTTACATAAACATCCTAATCCTCTAAATACGTACTACTCCACCAAATTAAGCTATGAAATACATGATGCATGCTCAATTTCTTCACCATTTTTCTGTTGGATTTTTGTGTAACATTCTTCCAGAAATTGCTGCGGCAAGCGCTGCTGTGAAATTGGGATCTTTCGTCAAGGAAGAAGCCATCTGTTCCACCAAGAACTGTCTCACTTCCGGCGAATCCATTTTGGGTTTCGATTGCTTCCCAATATCACTGCTGGGTTTACTCCCTTTTGTCAATTCAAGAGCTGTGAGCTGTACTGTTGATCCAGCAGCCGAGTTGAGAGGGGCCGAGCCAGGGAGTACTGAACCCATGGTCACACAGCGGTTCGAGCCAGATGTTGCCTCAAGCTGACCTGGGTTCGGATGGTTATGCTCACCTTCGTAGGTTGCAACCAACAAAGCTTGGTCTTCCACACTTCTTTGAACCTGAAATATATAGCCAAATATATATGAGCACAAACTCCTTAATTAGCAAATATACTCTTACTAAAGAAGATTTTCTAGTCTGAGTAAATCGTAGACTCATGTACGACTGCCATACATATGTGACAAAAGAGTATTGGTCAGATTCAAATGGTGGTTTTGAAATTCATGACTCACCTTCTTTTTAACGGGGCAGCTTGGAGCAAAAGAACATTTGAAGTAAGCTCTAGGGCAGGGATTGTCTCTGGTCACCTTCTGACCATATTTCCTCCATTGATATCCATCTTTCACAACCTACAATTCAATACATGCAAATGAAAACCATGTCATTTAATTTATGCCCAATATGCCCACAGAGAGAGAGAGAGAGAGAGATAGATTGGTAGAGACTTACAAGGCTGGTATCGGATGCATCAGTCCTAACATAAGCCTTGGAAGTCTTTGCCTTGATGGTTTCTTCTCTAGCTTTCTTGCAAGGTAAGTCCTCATCAGTTGAACTGCTCTCAGAATTCCCGTTAACTCCATTGACATTATTATTGTTGTTGTTACTGCTTTCGGATTTCCTTTTCCTTGAACCGCTAACCTCCTTTTCGGAGTCCTTGCTCATATAATCCGTCAACTGCTTCCGCAAAGCATTGTAATTCTCGCACATCGCCGTTAACATTTCCGTCAGCTTCTTATTTTCTGCGCTCACACGGTTCATTTCCTCCACTAAAGCACCGCTCTGAACATCAAACCACCACACAAATTTTAGCACCCACAACCACAAAAAGGAGTAATTAAAAAAAAAAAAAACAATTAATTAAAGATAAAATAAACCCACCTCTTCTTTTACTGCAGCCTTCCTTTCAAAGTCTGCAAAATTGCTCTCCACCTCTCTGTTCTGAAATCGAAAATAGAAAGAAAAGATCAATTCAAGTGAATATGAACTTGTTCACTAGCTAAGAGCCTCTGTTATATTGTTTTGTAGAGCAAAAAAAGAAAAAAGAGAGCTTCTGTTCTGGGTATGGATGGAAATTAAAAATTAAAGATTAATAAATTTTCACGTACCGATGAAGAATCCTCAAGAACCCGGATAGGATTAGCGTTAAGATCAAAGCGAGTGCTTCTCCATGAAGAAAAATCCATAGCTAGCCGTCAAACTGGAGCTAATTAAGATGGAAGCAGTCTGAGTTTGACCAAGAAACTAAGAAAAAGCTCTATCGATTGTTGAATATTTGGGCGATTGAGTGAATCAAGCAAAGAAAGGAGGATATATAGAGGAAGGGAGTTGAAGCTAGCTCTCTCAAGTTGGGAGGAAAGTGGGTGGAAATGGAGAGAATTGAAAGAGGTGAACTGGCATGAGCTTTCTAGTTGTATTTACAAAGATATATATTTATAAGGGAGTGGAGTGCATGGTTTGGGATTTGTTCGGTGTGCGTTAAATTTGGGGTATTATTACTATTAAAAGACTGTGATGGGTAGGAACGTGTCGGTTGCATTGAAAATCCTGATACAAATATTTCAAAGTCAAGCACGCCATCGAAATAAATTAAAAAAATTAAAAAAAAAAAAAACAAATATAAATATTGATTGGGATGGGTTAATTGCGTCATGTCTCATGTGTGTGGAATTATATTTTTAGAAGTTCCATCTTGACCCGCTGCTTTCTCTTTCATTATCTGCTTTTCATAATGGGCTCTGTATGGGCCTCTTTACTTCCTTTGTCCCCTACTCACGCATTTTCCACGTTACATGCATTTTATTTTATTTTTTAAAACAAAATATCACTTTTTTTTTTTTAAAATTATTCGTACAACGGGAATTCCTTTCTGAATTGCCAGCTCATAGTATTTCTCTCCGCGCTTCTCAGTTCACACGGTTGAACCTTTACTTTTCTTACCTTTTTTATTCGAAGAATCTTACGTGTCCTTCTTTTTTGTCTATCTTGATCCATCTTAGATTTTTTTCTTTTTTTGCAATTTTTTATAAATAAAAAAAAAGAGGTCCATCACTTTTTATAAAAAGAGATCCATCATTTTTGTAAAAAAATTAAAAAAATATATGGATAAAAAATATGAACACCAAGCATTTTTCTTTTTATTTTTGGTAAGTGGATATTGTGCTTTTTCCAAAAGTGACTTCCTTTCATTTCTTTGGCCGCACCTTAATACAGATATAGACTGTTAGTATTTTAAAAAATAAAAAATAAAAAATGCTACTTATGTGGGTGTCAAATTTTATTCTATTTTATTTGATTATTTGTTGACTTTACGGATATTGAGAAAAAAAAATTAAAATTATGTTTAGATGGTTGAGAAAAAATATTTGGGTATGTGATATATTTGAAAAAAAAATATAATAAAAATGAATAAAATATTATATTTTAATTCTTAAAATAAAAAAATAAAATAAAATAAAAAATTGTGGAGTGGTTCGAAACCACCACCATCCTCGAGATTTACTTGAGCCACCTCCCAAGAGGTAGATCGGCCACCCCTGAAACGTTTGGGGGTAGTCGAACCACCTCCGAGATTTACTTTGAGCCACCCCGCCCCCCCACCCCCCCCGGAAAAAAAGATCGGCCACGCTCGAAACATTTGGGGATGGCCGAGCCACCCTCAACCGCTGTTTGAGTGTGGCACAGCCACCCCCAAATCAGATGGGGGTGGCTGATCCACCCCTAAAAATTGCTTGGGGTGGCTCGGCCAACCCTCAATTTTTTTAAAAAAAAATGAAAATATTATTTTTTGAGTTGGGTTAAATAAATTTGAGTTGAATTGAATAAATTTGAGTTGTGTAAAGATAATTGATTTTTTAGAAGAGTTCAGTTAACATTAAAAAAAAAAAAAAAAGTTTATACCCAAATAGGCTTAGTAATTTAACCATGTGAGAGAGCTCTTATGACCGCCACTTAACATGGATAAAGATCTCTAGTAATATTTATGTCTAATTGCTAGTAGTATAAGTAGCATATGTAAGAGAGTTTATATGTAATTTACCTGCTCGACTAGATGGATAAGTAGCTTAAAATTTATTTGAACATGTAGATTTTATATGAGTTCTCTCACAATGAGTTACCCAACTTGCAATTTGGATAATAAATTGTTGGAGATTTCAATCCCCTAACATAGCTTTCTCCTCTACATAGTCAATTTCTCTCTAAACTAAATTGAATGGATTTCTTTTTCTTTTTTTTTCTTTTTTTAATTCAGTCTATAAATTTCTAATTTGTACTATAGTATGTGAAAAATACTTATTATTTTAATAGCATGTGAGAAATATATTTTTTTTAATAGAATTTGCTTTAACTAGGTTAATGTTAATAAAAAAAACATATGTTTTTTTTCTCACATCTTTCAAAGACACATGATAATTTTATATTTGAATAATTGTTTTTGATGTGATAGAAAATTAAAAAAAAAAATATTTGAAAAGTGTTTTTCATGGGATTTGCTTAAGAAAATTGTTTGGTAAAATTTTTGACAGATACAAGCTTATTTTTCTTGTGTGAGGTTGAATTCTTACTTATAAAAAAACCAAAAAGGGTGAACCTGCGGCCACCCTCAATGGAGGAAGGAGGTGGTCATATGACCACCTTTATTTTTTAGGTGTGGCTCTTCAGCCACTCTTGCCTTGTTGGGGTTGTCGTGCTGTTAACCCTAACCTATTGGGGGTAGCCGTGTGGCTAACCTTGTCTTGTTGGGGTGTCGCACAACCACTTTTAATTATGATAAAGGCGGTTGCTCGGTCACCCTTCTCTTCCGTTGGAGGTTAAGCATGTAACTATACTCATAACTAGGATAGAGGTAACCACACGACCACCTCTCTTCTAAGCTGAAAATATTGTGCAATCATCTCTTTGGATTTTTAAATAGAGCACAAGCTAGTAAACTAAACTGCTACTCTGAATTAACTATCTCTAATTAGAATTGTTGCATTAGCACAAGTTTCTCATGGAAGAAAACTAAGAGAAGGCATGCTAAAAGTGGCTCCACTTACAATTAATTAATAGATTGACTATAGACATGTTTTAAAAGTGCTCTTTGCTCCCTTCCAAAAAAAAAAAAAGGAAAAAGAAAGAAAGAAAGAAGGTGCTCTTTGCTTTTTTGGGCTAACTTCATATTAAAAGGTGGTTAAAACCGACATTGCAGGACATTATCTTGAATTGGGCGGTGCTAAATGTGTTGTGTATTGTATTTGTTTTTGGGCTAAACACTTTTTTTGTTATATGTAATTTATGTTAAAATTAAATGGTTATTTCAGTTTTAAAAAGTATTATAGGTGGTATTTGTAATTAATGATACTATTCAGTTGGTACTCTCATCTACATTCCGTCCAAAAAATTAACAAAGCACCACATATTAAAGTATTTAACCCTTTGTTTTTTGAAAAGTATTTTGTGTGTTTGTATTTAAAAAGTGAATCATTTCCTAAATGTTTTCATAAAAATGTTTTTTTGTTTTTGAAAAAAAAAAAAAGTTTTTGAAAAGTTTAACAAAGTAGTTCAATTTTTTCTCCCCTTCACGCGTCTGACTTACGGTATACTTTTCTTTTTTTTCTTTAAGGAAAAATGTGATACTCCCTCAATGTTTTTTTTTTTTTTAATTCAAGATAAGAGAAAAAAAAAAAAAGGAAAATTACAAAGAAGGGTCTTTACCACTCCCTTAAGGTTAATTGTGGTTTCTAATATTACCATAAAAGATGTTAATGATTTGAACATTGACATCATCAAATTATAATTGTGTAGATTGCTTGTAATTGTGGACCGGATCCTCTACATTTTTTAAAAAATAAAGAGTATCTATTTAGTGTAATATGAGTGATGAAATTGTAATAAAAAATTTTATTATAATTTTATCACTCATATTTCATTTTCTTTGACATTGAGAAAATCATTTTTTCTGTAATTGGTAGTAGTTAATCATTTTGAGTGAGGAGGCTTAAAGTTAGAGTAATTATATAGATAAGTCTGGGCTAATTGAACAGTAAATCAGTTCAGGCTATCTGAGATTTAAAAAAAAAATAAATAAATAATTCTGAAATTTGATGGTAAGATCCATGAAAACATAAAAAAAAAAAAGTCTGAATTGATTTACTGTTCAATCAGCCCAGTTTTATGTATATCATCACTCTTAAAGTTAAGCCATTTATAAAGAAAACAATGATAATAATATATAATTTTCCATTGTTTGTAAAGAAAACACAAAAACAAATTCGGCTCTCCATCCATATAAATCATCATAATGAAAACGGAAACTTTTGCAGCAAAACTGAAGTGGTGGGCATATATAGAATTAAACTCTCTCTTTTCTCTGAGAAGTGTTTGCCTTAGGCGCACGAGTTTCGCATGCTAAAAGTGGTTCCACTCGGGAGTAAATTAATAAATTAAATTGACGGACAATAGACATGTTTTAAAAGTGATCTTATAAAAACTTCTGACATTGTACGACAATTTTTATCTCCAATTGGGCGGTGCCATGCGGATCACGCCTATTTTAAAATCACGTGAATTTATGTTGTTTTTTTGCATAGAATTGTTTGAGTAGAGCTGGGCGTCTGACGGACGCTTGTGGTTTAAAAAAAAAAAGAAATCAAAAAAATGGTTTTTTTTACTAAAAAATAGGGTTAAATTTATTAAATCCCAATTTTATTTTTGTCTAAGATTATAAATGGGGATGAAATAAGCCTGGACCTGTTTTTTGTTTAAAAAAAAAATTTTTTAGAATTTTTATTGGGATAAAAAATACTAAAAAAATATTTTTTTTTAACAAAAAACAGTCCAGGCTTATTTCCATCCCCATCTTCATAATCTTAGACAAAAATAAAATTGGAATTTAATAAATTTAACCCTATCTTTTAGTGAAAAATAAGCCATTTTTTGATTTTTTTCTTTTTTTTTTTCGTCCAAAACGGACGCTAGGCGTCCGTCACAGACGGACGCCTAGCATCACTCGAATTGTTTAGCAAATATTACTCTTTTTTTTTTTAAAAAAAAAAAACATTCTTTACTTTTAAAAATGCGTTCTGCTTTTACTAAACCAAAAAATAATTTTTGTTCAAAACTTTTATTAACAATAAAATGTTAAGAAGTTGATAAAAATATTCAATTTTTATGGATAACATATTACCTTTTTAATATGTTTTTTTATGTCATTATATTTAAAAAAGGATATGAATTGACATAATTTAAAAATTTACAATTTCAAAAAAAAAAAATTATAAACATTTTTTAAGAAAAGTTTACAAAGGCTACTTGAATTTTTTTGGGATTTAAAAAACACTCTCAATTTTTAATTTCTTTAGATTTGATCTTTCAAACTTTCAATTTGTCTCATTCAGCCTCCCCTCTATTGTCGTACAGAAATTATTAAAATACTTCTTATTTTAATTTTTTTTTATAATTTTTTTATTTAAAATACAGGGTATTTTAAAAATTTTAAAAAATTTGACTGTGAAAACCAAAAAAAGAATAAAATAAGACAAATTAAAAATATGAAAAGTTAAAATAAGAGAAATTAAATATTAAAAAATTATTCAAATTACATAAAAATTTAAAAGTCCTTCGGAAAATTTTTCCAAAAATTTTTTCATGGTGCCGTGCGTCACAGCATTTAAGTCATTCATGCACATGACCCAAAAATGTTAAAATACCTAATCCTTATAAAATTTCTTTTTTTTAAAAAAAAAAAAAATAGTTAAAAATACAGCAAGACCTAAGCATGGACCATGACCAAAGTATTTCAGTCCATTGAATAGAAAGTCATAAAAAAACAAAAAAAAATGGTTTACGCATGTTTTCGTTCATGAACGGATTATATTTGTGTCGACGTCAAATTAATTAGATGAGTAGGAAAAGTAATCAACCACCAGGAAAATCTACTGTCGGAGTCTTGCTTCTCCGCACATGTTTGACAAAACTCGGTCCAATTCGACCAGAAAGGTTGTTTGGGCAGCTCAACAGCTGAAATACGTGGACTTTACCGCCCTTTTTACAACTGTGGGCGCTAATCAAGCAAAAGTAAATTGGAGGGGCTAAACACGAGGAGAAAACAGAGAGACGAGACGAGGAAAAAAGCCACCAAAATTAAAAATTAAAAAAAAATCAAAAGTTAATGTTGTATTATCTCGTTATTTTAATTATATAACAGTTTACTAAATAATATTACTCCGTATAAAAATACCTTATTCCTAAAAAAGGAAAAGCGGCCCCATCATTCGTCAAATTATCTAATGTTTTTTTTCGTTAGACATGATATTCAAGGCATTGTTTGAAAAAAAAAAAAAAGTCAACTTTCTTTCAACATGTTACTGAATGATATTTTTACTTTTATCTTACAAAAAATTTAAAACTGTATTCTACTTTATATCAAATTAAATAATCTTTTTCTCTTTTTCCCGATCAAAACCATTGACCAAACACATTTCAAATTTCTCAATATTTGTATCCTTCCTATGATTGGTTTTTTGAGAAAATAGAGGGAAAAAAAGGGGGGAAATTTTGAAGCTTTGCTATAGATTTATATAGTAAAATCAACTAAATTTAGATATTATTTAATTTTTATTTGAGTTAGTTCTACAAAGAAAAATAATAATAATTAAAAACTTGATCTTCGTTTTTTTTATGTTCTTTCATTTTCTCCAAGACCGAACAGCGAATTGCTTTTTTTTTTTTTTTTTTTTTGTGAATAAGAGTATAATGTTTATGTGAATGAGTCATTACTTTTTGTCTTCTTGTTTTTCGTAGTTGTGTGTATATCTTTAACTTTTGTTCACTTGTTAATTAAAAAATTGTAAAATTTGTTTGCGTGTCTGATTTTATTTAATTTTATTTGATTTTTTTATTAACTTTATGAATACTGATTAAAAAGATGAAATATATTGAATGGTTTAGAAAAATGTTTGAGTATTTGAATATATTTAAAAAATATATATATAAAAAATGGATAAAAATATATTTAATTCTTAAATTAAATAAATAAATAAATAAAAAAGTGGGGTGGGCCGAACCAACCCCCCAAACGTGTAGGGGTGGCTCAGCCACCCTCGAAAATTACTTAGGGGTGGCTTTGGGCCACTCCCGAAACATTTGGGGGTAGCCAAGCCACCTCCAACCGCTGTTTGGGGGTATAATACTCCAAAATATTTAAAAACTATTTTATGTAGTATTTGACAAAATATTTGATTAAAAACACTCTCCAATTTTTAAAAAGCCTTTAAATAGCATTTTATTCATAAAATTTAATCATCAAACGTTTGATCTTGGAAAGTACAGATACAAACTTTGCAAAGCCTGCGCAATGCTCAGAATGTATCGATACGAACATCACACGTTTGATACTTTTATAGAACATTCGATGTGCTTTTATTAGACATTCGATACTTTTATCAAACATTTGATAAGGAACCTATATTATCTGATAAAAATAAATTAAACGTTTGATCATTTTTTCTAAAATAGATTTCAATGAGGGAATAAGGTTTTAGCTCATTTCTCCTATAAATACTACTCTACCCTTGTGTTAAATACCCACGTTTCGTCTAAACACTCCAGAAACTCATTTTTAAGGTTTAGAAGAGGATATTTGGGGGAAAGTTCTCATTTGAAGGGAACTATCTTCTCCAAGGGTAACTTCTGAATCTTTATTTTTATTATGTTGTATTTTAATGTTTTTAAACTAGTTAAGATCATGTTTATACTTTCAAACTATGTCATAATGATTCAAAGGCTTTTATATTAACTTTCCAAAATGTTTTGATAAAAATGATAACTTTATATTTTACCTTTTTAAATGTGTGTTTTCTACGTTCTTCAATATTGTTAAATGATGTTCTAAGTCTATAAATAGTTATGGTTAGGTTTGATATGAGTTTTTAGACTTTTATGCATTCTGGACTTGCATCAAACGTTTCACTGTTCTTGATCAAACGTTCAATCTTTAAGGATCAAATGTTCGATGCTGATTAGAAATGCTAAATTATAAATTTTTAAGACACAAAACACACAATAATTCACAATTAGTAAGAGATTGCATTCTTAACATATTGTCAGGTTATTTTTCAGTTAACGAAGAGTTGCAAGATATCTGAAGCATTGGATGAGCAATCAAGGTAAGTATTTTAATTGAATAAAGAAATTGCATTTTTGTGAAGTGCAATATGTCAGATGATTAAGCATGTTGTTCTATATGATCAAATTTATCATTTTTATGACAATATGCCATTTGCTTATATATTTCTCTATTTTTAAATAAATGAACAATACTTGCATCATATGACATGATTGCACCGTCTTATAACGGAATAATGACCATGTGATTACTATTATTATAAGTTAATCCTATGGTCTAGTTATTTATTATTGTGTGTGTGCCTTGAATCCATTGGTTAGTTTTGTGACAACACACCATTCTTTGAATTAGTCACTAGTTACGGCTTTGCTAGTTAGTGTGAGTCACCTAGGGTCGGAATGCTAGTATAAGAAGGTACATTCGTGTAATATCCGAAGCACCAAAATTTATTAAATTAGGAAATTTAAACAATGATCCGTTAATTGTTTTAAATGCCGTATGGACGTTATATTTCAGTTTATTCATTCTCAATAGATAAACTTGTGTATAAAGTGATTCTCAAGCCAGTATTTATTTATTTTTTTATAACACGGAGAATAAAGATATCATTGAGTCTTAATTTGATAATTAAGGCTGGGAAGCGAACCATGAATTCAACTATAAGATAGATAAATTTTTAGGGCGTTACAAAGGATGGCTCGACCACCCCCAAATCACTCAGCTACCCTCAAAAATTGCTTGGAGCCACCCTCGAAAACTTGTAGGGGTGGCTCGGCCATTTCCAAATATTTCAAGGGTGGATGAACTACCCTCAAGGGTGGCTCAACCACCCTTCTATATTATTTTCTTTTTTTAAGTTTTATTTTTTTAAAATAAAAATATTATTTTTTGAATTGAGTTGAATAAATTTAAATTATAAAACATAGTTAATTTTTAAGAAGAATTGAATTAGATAAAATAAAGTCACGTTCCCAAACATGTTTGAACTTGCATACTTTTGAATTTATTCAATTGTCTCTTTTTTTGAAAAAAATAAAATAAAATCAATACAGGAAAAGGGAGAAGGAGAAAAGTAAGCCTTTTATTTTATGTAAGAAAGAAGTAAAGCGACAGGCATGGCCAAGCATGGGACTATGGAGATTCTTTAATTTGTCGTGGTCTTCTGTCGGCTGCAAAAACTGACAGAGATATTAAAATGCTTTGTGGAAATTGCACTAAAATAAGTTCCTTTCACTCTTTTCATTTCTGATTTTTCAAATAACCAAAGACATCTCTAATTATTTAATTTCAAAGCGCTTTACCCAACTCGCCTCGTTTGAATTAAATAAGTACTAATTAAAACATTGCACGACAGAGGAGCACTGTGAAGTTATGAACAGTAGTTTACTGAGATTAAAATTCCCATATTTATTGACTATGGAGGTTCCAGTCATGTTCTTGTGTCGGCCGGCAGAAAAATGAACATAAGATTGATGCTTGTTGTCTGGAAACAGGTTACAATAATGTTTTAGCCTACACGAACCTTATTATACACAGATTTAGCGTAATTAATCATCCAAGGCATTTCAACAAAGCCCTCATCTATGAAATCATGCATCATATTAGACTGAACGAGGGAGTGTTAAAAAGTTGGATTTAAAAACGGGAGAAGCAAATTAAGATAGCGTGAAAACTCGGCAGTTTTAGCTAAATTTTCCTATTTTTAATGGACAATAATTAACTTATGAACGTAACCAATGTTGATTGATTATTAATTTAAACTTTAATCTTGCAAATGCACGTCTCCACCAAAATTAAGTTTTTGGATTTGTTTGACTTTTGAAATGGGAATTCACAATTTTTTTAGTATTAGTCATCTTAGGTTACACTAATGTCCTAATAGAGTTGGGTTTTATGGCTCGAACAGATTTGAGGGAGTGCCTGCAGTTTACACTGTCTACGTTACTCCTATGCGGCTCCCAACGAGTAGGTGCTATTAGAGTAATGATAGATGTCTCCATCATATCTCCCTTGTGTTCACAAAAAACTGATGTGACTTTTAAAATCACTATTTGATCAAAATTCTATAGTAGTCTATCACAAATTCAACAGTGATTTAAAAAGCCACATCAGTTTTGAGTAGATACAAGAAAAATATAAGAGTGACATATATTATTACTCTTATAATAAATTATTATTACATTTTAATCTAATTGTAATTTTAAAAGTCACATCAGTTTTAGATGATTACAAAAGAGACATAAAGGAAACATCTATTATTAATCGGTGCCACTGTGGTCACATTCAGGTAGAATAATCAAGTTAATCTTTCACGCCTGTCTTTTTTACAAAACAAAAAACAAAAAAAAAAATGTTTTTGAATTTAGTTTTTTCACGTGCCTATTTCTACTAAAGACTGTTTCAAACTTGGCATTTCCATATAATATTCCCACCAAAAGTTAGTCTCAATTTTTTTAAAAAAATAAAAATAAAAACAGAAATTCTGAAAAGTTTTCTCTCTTAATTAATGTTTTTGGACTTACAAGTTACAACCCTAAAAATGATCAAACAAAACCAACGACTATCTCTCTTATAAGCTTATATATTTTCCTTTTCTTATTATCTGTTTAATTTTGGAATAAAAAATTATATTTTAATTTTTCTAGGCTTTCTAATAAGCTTATAGTTGTTTATATTAATCTCTTAAATGGTGAACAACCGTCACCACCAGCTTTCTGATATTTACGGAGTCAAAGATTGGCTGAATTCAAGCAGGCAATTAAACCAATCGTAGGCAGAAGCCACCTCTGACCAATTCACGACGGCTTGTGTTAGATTCATGGCACAAGTAGGAACCAACTGCCAACCACCCTTCACCTTGGAAACTTTGACACTTCACCTGTGACCTATACCTTTCTTATCTTTCGGCTTCATTACAGATCGGTTATAATTAAGGTTGATAATTTTGATAATTTTGATAATTTTGATAATTTAACTGTAAATTTGATATAAATTTAACATAAAATTATTGAGTTAAGGTTTATGAGTCTAATCTATTTACTTAAATATATTAAATTAAAATTAATTTATATAATCTTATATTTGTGTCTTGACACGATTAAAATTTGATACACAAACATGAATAGACACATTTTCCTATGATGTCATGCATGAGATAAGTAGCATACGACATTTATTTTTTTTGGTATAATTCATCAACTTGGCAATTTGTTTAGGAGGACCATTTTGTCGTTTCATGGCTTTTCTTGGAAATATATGATTAACGTTATACATGATTGGTCATGATCTTATATTCTCTTCTCTTCTTATTCCAATTTAACAACTCAGGTTGGTTTCTTTACTTGTCAGTGACATTTTTGTCTTCTTTATTTTTCATTTCTTTTTTTTTTTCTTTTTTTGGGGGGGGTTATTAAAGAGTATTTTCTTTTAAAAATAGTAACAAATTCCAAAACGTTTGAATTGCTTGAAACTGTTGGAGACAGCCGAAATAGGAACAGTAATCTTCCCATATATAATAAATATGTTTTTGTTTTATTTGATTCATCAAAAACATTTCCAAAGTGTTGTTTGTTAGTGGCCAAGTGGGGAGTTGACGAAAGTAGCAAGACTACGCGTAAATTGACATCGTGACTCGCACGTCGCACGTGTTATATAAATGACTGGATAAAAGCACACGTGGCCAACTACACGTTCTTGTTTGACTTGACCACACATACTATTCAGTCCTTTTCTTTTTCTTTTTCATTTTTTTTTTCACCCATTCTCCCACGTTTTCAAGTCGCTTTTGAAATGTTTTTTATTTGGACAGTTCAATCTAAATAAATGACTTAGACTATGATATATATTTTTTTACAAAAAAGGTGTGAATCACATCTTATTGTTAAAAAGAGTAATTCAGTCACTTTTAAACCGGCTAATAGTAGTAGTTGAACCATTCTCGTATTCAAGAAAGTTGTTCGACCATCTCTAAACCGGCCATCAAAAATAGTTGAACCACCTTTGTGGCTGAAGGTTGGTTCAGTCACCTCAAAACTAACCATCAAGAATGGTTAGGGGTGGCTCAGCTACAATTAAATTGACCATTAAAAGTGGCCAAACTATATCAATGACCATAAACTTGTTTGACCACCTCTAAACCGACTATTAGATGTGGATTAACCATCTCCTTAACTCAAAAAAATTGTTTGATCACTCTTACATTAGTATTCGAGAGTAGCCGAATCACTCCCGACCATGACTAAAGGGTTGGTCATTTTTTGAATGACTATATGTATATTTAAGTTTGTTATATGGGACTCATGATGTTTTTGAAGTTTTTTCCTATTCATATAAATCTCATACATAAATAATAATAATAAATAAATAAATAAATAAAAACCCTCATAGATACCACACTTTATGCTATTAATACATTTTTGCGTTAAATAAAGGAAGATTAACTGTTTGATAATGGTTTTGAAAACACTTTTACTATTTTTAAAATCAATTTTTTTTTTCAACACTATTAAAAAAAAAATTAAAACACAAAAAAACAGTATTTCCGTGTGGGCCTACCAAAAAACAATTCTCATCTTTTCGAACAATTAAAAACACCTAAACAAATACTTTTCAAATGTGAACTCTATAGACATCAGTTCTCATCTTTATATTCCAATCATATATATATAAAGTACATTTTTCAAAACTATTATTAAACATGCTCATATATGTTTTTCTTTTTTTTTCTCTCGTGACTCATCCATCCAAAGGTCATTACTTTTTTTATTTTTATATATGAATAAAATTCGGTTTTGATTAGAGTTCTTGGGAGTGGGTAAATTAGTTTTCTGCCTAAATTAATTGACACCTACCCATTTACAAAAAAAAAAAAAAAAAAAAATTGGCCACCAACCCCACGGTTAAAACTTCCTTTAACTTGAATTTTTTTTTAAAAAAAATCCTTTAACTTAATTTTTTTACTGCTATTTGTCGTGTTTACTAAGCTCAGTAAAAAAATTAGCATAGCAAGAGTAGAAGTCACATCAGTATTTATGTTTTCTCAGAAAAAAAACGTTTCTTCCTTATATTCTTCCTTATAAAAGTCAATTCCAATAATTTCTATGACCAAAGATATAATATGGTTCAAAATTTGGGAAGGTGGGGTTGCCTCACGGGAATTACGTCACCGACTACATCACAGAAGAACGAAAAAGTCAAGCACCTAATCCTAAATAAAAGTACAAGAAGAAGACTCAAGTACCTACCATTGACCAAGACCGACTTTTATGCCCCTAATTTACCTTCTTATTCAGTCCAATGAACCTTGTCTCACAAAAGTCTCTGCATGTTCACATACATGAACGGATTTTTATGTCCACGTACGTCCAATTAATTACCCCGCCCGACTCTAATCCTTGGAATTACCCACATGTTTGAGAAGAATTTCGATTTCCATTCATTCCTTCATGTTTGAATGGTTGGTAATCTTGCAGTAATTTGTGGGACATTTTTTATAAGGTTCATTGTTTAGAGACAAAGATGGGTGGGCATAATATTGAAAGTGTAGTTAATTTTAAGGAAAAAAAAAAAAAAGGAAGGAAAAGATAAATATTTAGCAAACATAGACTTTTGAACATATTTTCTTTATAAGTTGATTTTTAAAAGTGAATTCTATCAAAGATTTGAAAAAATAAACTTTCAAATTGGATGTACCTATAAAACCTTGTTTTACAGTTATTAATAAAAGTTTGACAACTCAACAAAATGCATTAAATATGATGGAATTAAGCATACCAAATTTCACTTAATTTCACCGAACCACACACAATGTACCACCGTGCAGCACATGACCATATTTGGCCAGGTTAAGCCGTAGCTCATGGCCAAGTCAGGCAATGTAGCCAGCGATTGAATTTGGCCACACGCTGCGGCCAGATTCAGTCGTTGCCTTGAGCACGGCCAAATTTGGCCACGTAGTCAGTGGTTGAATCTGGCCTTGCGCTGTGACCAAATTCAGCCGTTGGCTTGAGTACAACCAAGATCTGGCCGCGCACTGCAACTAGATCAAGCCACGTGACCAGTGGCCAGACCAAGCCACAGCCCACAGCTAGGTCTGGCCGTTGGCTCGAGCATGGCCAAACTAGGCCGTAGTTGTGCTGCGTGGTGCACGGTGGACTGTGTGGGGCTCGGCCGTCAACCGCAATGGCTTCAGGGATAGCATTCGTTGGAGATAGGTGGATTCGATGGTTTAACAATCTAATCCAGTGTATTTATGTCTATAATGTTTGATGTTTTTTGCTAAGTTATTAAAATGTTATTGGGGTTATAAAACCTCACTTGTACAGGTGCTCCGAATCAAAGGGGCTCTCAAGATTTACATTATTTGGTAACAAAAGTTAGCTATCACGTCGAGTATGGGATCAGATGTAATTCGCTAAGTATGGTATCGAAGAGGTTATGATTTTGTGGTTGAGTCACGGACGGGGTAATTTATAGATTAGATTAAAATATCTTGGTACATACTAACTGTTATATATGAGCATAGTGTTAAACCATTTAATATTGATATATAAGTAGATCTGTCAAAAAAGAAATGACTACTATCACATCAATGTCAATAAAGTGAGCCGTTATGGACATCACATACAGAGTGTGGTGATATATTACGATTATAAGTGTCTTACATGGTGTAAGTTCAATCTTAACCATATTTATATAAGTTTCTGAGCACCCTTACTCTTGCAAGTTAGTTTTCAAAGTTGAGTCGAACAAATAGGACCTATAACAACTCTCTTATAATTTGCTATTGCTGAAAATTCAGATCCATTTGAAAAATGGTTGGATGTATTTAGTAAAGAATTTTGTTTCTAAAGTCTTTTGTTCAAATAATTAGAAAAAGTAATAGACGTGTTATAAATGTAAAACAAGAATTGAAATTTTTGTTAGAGAAAAATAAAGAAAATTGACTGGTAATAATTTAGAAAAAATAATGATGGTTTTTTATTTTTTTGGGGAGAAGTGAAAAGAAATTGACTTTCCTTTTTTTTTTTGTTAATTATTCGTTGAATCAACCACCGCCTCAATTGGGGAATGGGAAAGTGAGAAACAGCTACAACACAAAGACTTTCAAAGTTGGCTGAACCTAGCGGACCCCTTTCCGTTTAATACAAGTAATGAGTGATTGGTCCAGAAATAGACATATACAAACAATTAAGTAGAGCCCCATTGGTACAAACACGAGGTTTGACTCCTCTCGATATTCTTTTCAACTTATTAATTAATATGCTATTTTAAGATTCTTATTTGTCTTGCAACTAGCACCTCTACAACTTGACAAAGCTGGAAGATTTTTTTTTTTTAAATTTTTTTTTAAAAAAAATTCGAAAAAGTAATCTGGTCTAACACAGAAGTAAAATTTTGGTGTTTTTAAGAATATTTAAATTAATTGTTAATGTTTTTATTTTGAAAATAGAATACACAAGTTTTAACAAACTGAACCTTGTCCTATAGTCCTCAGAAAAAAAAGAAAAAAAAAAAGGAACCTTGTCCTATAGTCATGCAGAATTCAATTGACATAATACTGTACCCCAATTTTTTTTTTAATATTTTTTGGGGTAGGAAAAATAGTTTTTTTTTTTTCCCTAATTCAATGGGGGAAAAAATGGCTACAGGGAAAATAGAATAGGAAAAAAATAGTTAATTAATCAAAGACTCGGATAGACTTTACCACAAATATCACTTAATTGAGTACTAAAAGAAACAATAAAATTAGCTATTTGATTTGTTTCTTTATAATTAATTTTTATCTGAATATTTTCAGTAATATCACATATTATATTTCGACAATCATGAAATATAGTGGTTATCTTATCAAGCATATTAATAATCTTCATAAGGCTATCAATAACTAATGTTAAATATAATTATATATGAATTTTACGCATATCTTAGTTATAATAAACCAACACTCAAAAGCAATAGCTTCATTTATTGCAACAAAAACTCAATTTTACTTTCTTTCGAAATTAAGTGCCAAATTAGAATTGGTTATAATATGATTTCATTTACCAATTTATTGCATTGTACTTTAATTTGAGATTACGTTAAAGAGTTTAAAAGTGCTTTTAATATATAAAAAATTGTGTTAAGCAAAAATAGGTTCGTTTGATAAAAAAAAAAAAAACATTTTGTTGACTTTTTTTGCTCTAAAAAACTCAGAACTTGTTAGAAGGAAGCTTGAAAATGAAGCTTTTTATTTTTATTTTTTATTTCTTTCTAAAAAGCTCTTTCTAGTATTTTTATGGAGAAACAAAAAATCATATTTTTCAATCTAATTCCAAATAGGCTCTTAATATTATATTTTATTGTTACAACCAAACTAAGAAATAATAATAACAATTTTATTACAGCTTCTTCTATTCTTAATAATAATATTTATTTTTAATGGAATAGTCATTTCGCATATCAATTAAATGTGCTCTTCCTCTCTAAGACATATTAAAAGTAAATTAAATGATACTCTGAGACAATTCTGTATTCCTATCATGGATTGGTTTTTGTTCCTTGAGTTAGTCCTTTTGTTTGGGGTTCTTTTTTTTTTTTTTTGGGTCTATGGATGACCTAACACTTGCTAACATGAGATCAATTGATATAAGGTCTTGACTTGGACACCCATGAGTCAAAATGAGACACATTTGATAGATGACAAATCGTTAACTTTGACAGTAATAACCTATTTAAAATTTGGACAAAACATAAAAACTTTATTCTTAAAATTGAAAACCAAATAACTTATTTCAAATCAAATAAAAACTTAAGGACTAAATATAATTTTTCCCTTTAATTTTATTTAGATTTTCAACTCCTAATGCATGCATTCAAAGCGTGATGGCAAACAGTACTGTTGATAGTTAAAATTGAAGGTAAAACCCACAGATTTTGTAGATTCCCTCATAAACGACAGGTGGTCTTAAAGGATTCCACGCAAAACGTTTTGTAGTGTGAAAAAACTGTGAAAACTGCAAAGTAATTAGGGAACATCAACATCCAATATATGCACCTGAAGATCAACATCCCTCTCTGCTTTTCTACGTTCATTCATGATTCATGCACATTTTTTCTTTTTTCTTTTTTCTTTTTCGCTTTTTGGATTGACTTTAATTCGTTATATTATTTCAAGACACTAAAATTCTGTACTACAAGTTGAAAGTTTTGGTCGTCTATCCTTTACTAAATACGATTGATTTTTTGATTTTTCAAAAATGGAAAATCAGAGAGAAGGCTAAGGCCCAACCCACTTTCCACCGTCCCACGTCAGACAAGACAACCCAAGGAGGGAAAATGCTGAGAGCTAGGCCCAAACATCCCAACCAGACATTGTAATGATGTTGTAAACAAAAGATAAAGACTACAAAAGCAAAAATGGATAATCTCTTGCTCTGGACTGTGCAAGAAGGGCCCTTTGGTGGTGGTGGCTGTGAAGCTGGACTCGATCGTTAGCATAAAACCGTTGACATGGGCTTAATGTTTGGTTAAGGTGGCTACCTCAGTCAGTGCCTTAGTTATAGGCAGAGCAAGGCTACGGACTAAACTTTCATCTCAGTTCTCATTCTATTGGTTTAATATGTGAAAGTGTTCATCAGTATTTAAATTAATTATTGTTTAAAAAAAAATTAAAAAAAAAATCTAAGAATAGATTTTGAAAATCCATTAGTTGATCAGTCAAAACGACACCGTTTAGTAAAAAAAAAAATTTAATGTTTTCAAATTTATATTACATTTCTCTAAATTAAAAAATAAAAATAAAAAATAAAAAACAAAAGCAAAGAGGGTGGTTCCCTGCTGGCCAAATAGGGGGTGGCCGAACCACCTCGACTAACAGATTTTTAAAATCTAACGGAAGAATCGATTAAATTTGATGGAATGATTATTTTCAAATTTCGCAAAAAATTATAGACCCAAACTCAAAATTTAAAAAGTGAGGAATTGAATTTAAATCACGCTTTACCCATGGATTTATCTTATATTTTTCCTTGATTTTATGTTATATGAAAAAAAAAAAAAAAGAGCAGGAAAAAAGAAATATATCGGTTGAAAAAGAAAAAAGAAAAAGAAAGCCACAGTGCCCATATTTTGCTATTTTGTTGGCCCTTTCATTTGGTCTTTGTGGTCTTGTTTGATGACCTAGATCCATCTAAGGCCCATAATTAGCCTTATTGTTTGGCTCAATTTTGGTTGGCTTTTGTGATATTATTTAAAAACTCAGACACATTTAAGGCCCAAACTCATTTAAGGCCTATAAGTTGACCTCATTTCAATCCACTATTGGCTCTCATTTCAGCCCATAGTTGAATTTTTTTTCGGCTAATAGTTGGCCTCATTTTTGTTATTTGTTGGCTCTCATATTTGGCTAATAGTTAGCCCTGTTTTGGCAAATTGTTTGGCACAAGTTTTTCAACCTATTGTTATTAAAGGCCCATCTCCGATCTCCGATCTCTAACTGCCTTCATTCACCGCCGCTGGTTGCCACCAAGTCTATCAAGTTTTCAGACTTTGCCGTCCGTTGCCATCTCAAAAAAAAAAAAAAAAAACAAACAAACGAACAAATAAAAAAGAAAGAAAGAAAAATCCTTCTTTTCAAACTCAAGCTTTCAGAATTTTCTCCCAAAATATACTGTCAAATTTGATTTGATCTCTAGTAATATTTTGTAGAGATATACTACATTTCATTTTCAGTCTTTCTCCTATTCTTTTACTTTTTAAAATTACAAATTAGATTTGTAGGTCTCATGCTCATATTCATATGGGACCCACAGATTTAATGGTAATCTATAAATAGGGATATTTTGTAGTGTAAATTTATCAAATGAATGAGAGTAAAATATAGCCTTAGAGCTTTAAGCTGTGAACGTAGATGATAAACCGAATCTAATAAAATATTTGTGTTTATTTTCTATTATTTCAGTATTCTTTTTATATTTCCATTAGCCTTATTAATATCTTCAGTTACGACTTGCGTTGTAACTACTTGGATTAAGCTTGACCGTTCAAATTGTACTGATCCAGTTGGGCATCCTTAGCCCAACCGCGTATAGAAGTCATAAGGAGACCAATTTATCAACGAGACCAACTTATTAAGGACAGCTTGCGAGAATTGCTGTCAACTTAATCTTATTCGCTAAATAAAATCTTATTAGCTATATCATTAGTAGATTAGATGCTTATCTAGTTTGATACAAATAAAGTGTATCATCAGATAACTACATGTTTGGTTGGAATAGAGTTTGCTTTGAATGTTTATCCTTTCAACACATATTTTCTAAATTGGCATAATTCAAATAAGAGAAATGTTTGGTCTTTATTTTTTGTCTATTTTTTTTTTTGGCTTTCTTCATATAAGAGAAAGACAAATTTTCAATTAAATTTGTGGAATTTAAATGTGGATCTCATAGATATAATATTAATTTTTTTTTTTAAAAAAGACAAAAATTATATAGAAAAAATGACACTAAAAACATCTTTAAGAAGCTACCCAAATGATCTGGTTACGTGGAGTAGAGCTGGGCGTCCGTTTTAGTTGAAAAAAAAAAG
>FXXK01000045.1:1049228-1059647 GCA_900184695.1 Betula pendula | reverse complement strand
ATTCTCATTTCATAACCTTAGACAAAAATAAAATAAAAATTTAAAAAGTTTAAAACTGTATTTTAGCAAAAAAAAAGTGATTTTTTTGATTTTTTTTCTTTTTTTTTTCACCTAAAACGACGCCTAGCACGACTCAGTTAGGTGTATAAGAAATTAATCATCGGCACAATTTCACAACATTTGATAAGGCGCCCCATGTGACCTTAAAAACAAAAAGAAATGATAAAACTGTATACTCAGATTGATTTAGGCCGTACTTCCTTCTCTTCTCTTGAATAAATAAATAAATAATTTTTTTAAAAAAAGATTGATTTAGGCCGTATTTGGGTCAGAGATGGAATTGGTTTTTACAAATTGGCAGTCACTGAAGCCAGTACTTATTTGGCAAATCACCAACCGGAAGCTTCACAGAGCACAATAGTCCTTTCCTCCGTTTGTGAATCTCTTAATGACAAAAAGCCACAGCCAAAAGTATTTTGAGCAAGGTTATTCGATTGCTAATTTTTTACATGATATGCGAATATGACATAAAATTAAAGAATTAAAATTTTGGTATAAATGAGTTTAAGTCAATCATGGGGTCAACTTACTTGACTTGCTGGTTGACCCGTTTATGAAATTATATATGTTATTTATATAATAAATACAAGTTAAAATGAGTCAAACACGTTATGTTTGGGTCGAAACGGGTTAAACGAGTCATGTTGGATTAGATCAAATGGGTTAAACATGTTGTATTTGGGTCTAAACAGGTTAATTGAGTCGACTCATTAATTAACATAAGTCAAGCGGGTCGTGATGGGTCATTTATAGGTCGTGTTAGGATTGAAGGGTTTGACTTGTTTAACTAAACAAATTGTGTTCAGGTTAATTCTTAACGGGTTAGCAGGTCAATTGAAACCCAACCCACCAATCCGACTAGGGTTGTACCAATAGAGCGGTTATAACCACCCTATAACCGTTAATTGCTTATAACCACATAACCGCTTTTATAGGCCATTAGCATTTTAGGGGTAAGAATAGATAGTTAATAACCGCTAACCGCCTACGTTAGAGAGATCAAATTAATTTCATTTTTGTTAGCCTTAAAAAGAGGTCAAAAATATTAAAATCTGTCCAAAACAATATACAATAAGCTCTAAAAAGATATTCAAAACATTAATAGGCTCAAATAATTCATATATAAAAAATGATTATAACTATATAATTTGTGTCCCAACAAATAATCGCATAAGAGCATCTCCAGCAGGAGAGGCAAATCACCAATAATAGTCAAATTTGACTATTATCAGCAAATTTTTCCCTCCAGCAGATTAGCCACTTTAGCCTATTTTCTTATAACATGAACAGTAAATAGGCTGATCAGCCTATTTACTGTTCATGTTATAAGAAATATTTTATTATTTTTTCTTTCTCTTCTCTCTTTTACTCTGTCCTCTCTCCCACGAAGCCGCTGTTCACAATCTTCCTCCTCATCTTCTCGTTCCTCTCTCCCCCATTCTCTTCTACATTTTTTTTTTTTTTGGATGAATTCTTTTGCAATTCGAACCAAAAAAGCAAGAGTTTGAGCGAATCGTGGAGGAGAACATGGCCGCTCCAACTTCCGCTGTGTCCAAGAAGCTCGCCTCCGACTGGGTACTTGGCTTGGCTGGTTTGGGTGGAGCAGGAGACCGGGAGGAGCTTCGGTGGTTTGGATTGTTGTTGATAGTTGATTTGGGTATCTGGATTTATTGTTATTGATATGGCCGACTGGGTGTTGATTTGGGTTGTGGTGGATTTGGGTGTTTGGATTGTTGTTGTTGACAATGGCTGATTGGGTGTTGGTTTGGGTTGTGGAGTAGAGGTGATCTGCGAGAGTGAGAAAGAAGATGGATTGTGGTTTGTTGCTTGACCATGGCTGATTGG
The DNA here is from genome assembly GCA_900184695.1 of Betula pendula. Classification (NCBI taxonomy): domain Eukaryota; kingdom Viridiplantae; phylum Streptophyta; class Magnoliopsida; order Fagales; family Betulaceae; genus Betula; species Betula pendula. The sequence goes on along the minus strand of FXXK01000045.1, from coordinate 1,057,742 downwards.
CTGCTGATGTACTGGTGCGGTGAGACTTGATAGACGGAGCATAGAGAGAGATGAGAGGAAGACGATGCGGTTTTAAAGAAAATAATATAAAAATGATTAAAAAATAATATTTTAAAAAAATAGATAGTGAAATAGATATTCTGTTGGAGTTTGTAGTAAAAAGTTAGTAGCTAAAATAGATAAAGTGGTATTTTGAGTAGCTAAAATAGATATTGCTGCTGGAGATGCTCTAAAATAAACCCGTTACTGATGTAATTATAGGTAAAAACTTCTAATTATGTACACCTCTAAACCCGATTGTCAGGCCTTGTGCGTACCTATGTGGCGTACCTATGTGTTGATAAAGAGAAAGAGAGCTAGCTTTTTTTTTTCTTTTCTTTTTTTTTTTTAATTCAAGAGAGGAAAAGGGGGGAAGGGATCAAGGTAAAGAGAGCTAGCTTTACTTATGAAAAAAAAAGAGAGAGAGAGAGAGAAAGCACTCGAGCCTAGTGATTCGCCAACGTCCAAAACGTCTATAAATGGTACGGAGTCATACATTTCAATGTGTTCCAACCCAATTGGACCAACTTTTTGCAATTATAAAATTCCCAGAAATGATAGGATACATCAGTAGCACTTGTGGGCGCCCTATGTGACCATAAAAAAAAAAAAAAAAAAAAAGTTAAACTGTGTGCTGAGATTGATTTCGGCTGGATTTGGGTCAGATATGGAATTCGATTTTACAAATACACAGTACAATCACTCAAGTCCATTGCCAGTACTTATTTGGGAAAGCACCAACCGACCGGAAGCTTCACAGAGCACATTATTGTCCTTTGCTCCGTCTCTGAGTCTCTGAATGACAAAAAAGCCACACCCAAAAGTATTTCAAGTACGTGTGTACCTATACCAAAAAAAAAAAAAGTACTTGTACCTATGTGTTGATATAGAGAAATAGAGCTAGCTATACTTGTGAAAATAAATAAATAAAAGGAGAGAGAGAGAGAGAGACAAAGCACTCTTGTGATTAAGTGATTCGCCGACGTCTTTAAATGGTATGGAGTCATACATTTGAACGTGTTCCAACCCAATTGGGCCAACTTTTTGTAATTATAAAATTCCCAGATATTTGTATTATCCTATCATTTCTATGTGCTGGCCGCTCCTTTCACTTCCAGACGACCCCCCCAAAAGCCGAAACTATGTCCTCCAATGGTTATGGGACAACCCGCTCTTCCTACAACATTACAACGACTTTTATCTCCTTTATTTTCCTGTCACCAATCACCATCTTTTTCCACCAAATCTCATCCAATTCATCACCACCAAACCTTTGTAATCACTGAGCACCAATCCCCCAATTTTCCGATAACAAAAAATAATTCCATTGTTTTCTTTATGCTGTATGAGTACCTTTACCTTCCCAAAATGCTCCTCGGTCCTACTTTAACTCATTTCTAACTCAATTTTCCGGCCATCTGACACATTTTTCCCGGTAAATTCCATTTTTTCTCATCTGGGTCATGGCCATTTTTACCATACCAAAACGTTTCTTGGCCTAATTTGTGTCAATTTCCCACAACTCTGCCCCCCCTCCCCCCAGCTAGCCCCCCTGTTTTTGAGATGGAAGAAGCAAGTGTTCAACAAAACAGCAATCTGAATCCCCCGAGAAACGTTCTCTTCGGAAAGTACGAGATGGGGAGGTTGTTAGGCCAAGGCACCTTTGCGAAGGTCTACTATGGCAAGAACCTCACCACCAACGAAAGCGTTGCCATCAAGGTCATCAACAAAGACAACGTGAAGAAAGAAGGCCTAATGGAGCAAATCAAGCGCGAGATCTCCGTCATGCGCTTGGTTCGCCACCCAAACGTAGTGGAATTGAAGGAAGTCATGGCCACCAAAGGAAAGATATTCTTCGTGATGGAATATGTCAAAGGGGGCGAATTGTTCGCAAAAGTCGCAAAGGGAAAGCTCAAGGAGGACTTGGCCAGAAAGTATTTCCAGCAATTGGTGAGCGCGATCGATTTCTGTCACAGCCGTGGCGTTTCGCACCGAGACTTGAAGCCCGAAAATCTCCTCCTCGATGGGAACGAGGACTTGAAAGTGTCCGATTTCGGCTTGTCGGCGCTGCCGGAGCAGCTCTGGATCGACGGGTTGCTCCACACGCAGTGTGGGACGCCGGCGTATGTGGCGCCGGAGGTGTTGAGGAAGAAGGGGTATGATGGAGCCACGGCTGATATCTGGTCTTGTGGGGTAATTCTCTTCGTTTTGCTTGCTGGGTATCTTCCATTTCAAGCCGACAACCTCATGAAAATGTATAGGAAGGTTTTCAAGGCTGAATTCGAGTTTCCCCCATGGTTTTCCACCGATGCAAAGTGTTTGATTTCCAAGCTCCTTGTTTCCGACCCGGCAAACAGAATTTCAATCCCGGAGATAATGCAAAATCCTTGGTTTCAAAAGGGGTTTGCAAAGCCAATTGCGTTTTCAATCCAAGAACCGGCAGGAGAGAACAACGATGAGAAGGATGAGAATTCTTTGTCGCCATCTTTTTACAACGCCTTTGAGCTCATTTCGTCGATGTCGTCCGGGTTCGACTTGTCGAGCATGTTCGAATGTGAGAGAAAATCCGGGTCCATATTCACCTCCAAGTGCTCGGCTTCGGCGATCATGACAAAGCTTAAGACAGTGGCGAGTAGGCTGAATTTCAGTGTGACGAGTGTAAAGAAATTCAAGGTGAAAATGCAGGCGAAAATGGATGGTAGGAAAGGAAAGTTGGCAGCGACGGCAGAGGTGTTTGAGGTGGCACCGGAGGTGGCGGTGGTCGTGTTCTCCAAGTCCGCAGGGGACACTCTTGAGTACAAGAAGTTCTGTGAGGAGGACTTGAGGCCTGCGCTCAAAGACATTGTTTGGAGTTGGCAGGGTGAGAGTACCTGTCACCAACTGTAAGGGGGGCAGGACAAGTTCTTAGTTTTAGAATCCTTAAAGTCTAAAATTAGAGTTTGATCCAATTCTTTTTGTTTTGAGATTGTGATGCAGTGTTTTGTTAATCTGTGTTGCAAATATTTTGATGCAGCCTAATTAGTCTGTGTATATAGTGAATGTATGATGGGTGATTAGTGAAGGATTATTATAATTTTTTTTTGTTTTTGTGAGTATTAGTGAAGGATATTAGGTAAAGAGGAATGAGAATTTGAGATGGATTTTCTTGTACATTACTTTGATATTGGAACGACTGGTAGGTTCTGTTTTTGGTTCCCCTTGTTAGTTTAAGATTCGTTCCTTATCTTTGTGAATTGTGAGGTAGGTGGATGAATTTTTTTATTAATTCAAATGGTGACAGGTTGCAAGATGGGGCCTCCAATTAAGAAGGCTCAACTCTGTGCGTTCTTTTGGGAGCCAATCTTACTCTTTATGCCCCTGGTTGCTTGACGTGTGTTTTAGATGGTTTTTAATATCAATCAATTCAAAAGAAAAATAATTTAAAATATGTATAACATCAATTAGTATACAATAAATCTAAAGAATACCGTTACAGATTTTTTTTTTTTTTTTTTTAATAATGAGTGATTCAATGATTAATGAGATTATTATATCAACATTATAGATAAAAATATAATTTTTAATATTACTCTTTTAAAAAAGTGAAAGACATTATAAATTAAGTAAAAATTTAAAGGATAAGTGTAATTTTTTTTTTAAAAAAAATAATGAACCAGTAAAAACTGGAACATAAAAATAAATAAATGGCTTTTTCGGCCCCGTCCTTGTCCTCTCGACTAACAGACTAAAAAAAAAAAAACAAATACAATGGTATATATATTGTATCATAGTAAATATTTTGTCACATTATTTAAAATTTTTAAATAACATGATATCATCTATATTATTAGATGCAAGAAGACAAAATTTAAACGGTAAAATAATTTATCTCTATTTCACCTGAAAATGGAGAAAATCTTATTCCGCCTTAGAACATTTCCAACATTTTTTCTCTAAACCCCCCCAATTCTTTAAAGTATATCTAATATAGTAATATGGTCCCAAAACCTCAGTTCATTTGTAAGGAAACAATGTTTCCATTTTTTTAATCGTTTCTCTCTCATTTCTCCTTTTTTTTTATTATTTTTTTATTTTTTTTAAGATTTGGGGGAGTAAATTGCGCTCCCTACTAATGGGGGGGAGTACTATATATATTCATGCTCCCCAAATTTTTCAGTAAAATAAGTCAAAAAGATGCATTTTAGAGTTCCCTTTAATGATGTTATGATGTGGGTTGTGCTTGTTTTCTGATTTGTGTAGATGGGTTTGAAAAATGACGAGAGTTGGGAATGGATTTATTCATAATTATTGCTTTTTCAACCCCATCTCTCACGTTACACGTAGATTCCAATCGCAATCTTTGCTTTAGATTACATAAAATGTGATTTAATTTCCTGTCTGTTTCTCCTTTTAAAAACGCAACCTCAATTTGTTGTGGTTGATTTGGGATAGCAGAAATTAATGGGAGTGGCTCCTCTTCAATTGGGGAGCCTCCAATTCGCGCCCATTCTTAAATGGGAGCACGCCATGTGTAAAATAAAGGCGATCCAATGGTTTCAAAAGGCCATTTCACGAATTTTAAAATGAAAATAAACATCGTTAAATAAAAGCTATGTTTACAGCCTCTTACTCCTTTCCTTTTTTCTTTGTCGGAGAGCAACAGCAGAATTCTTCTTGTCCCAATTAAAGATATCCCCCGTCCACTCTCATCTCTACAGATTCTTGCATTGGCCAACGCGGTATCCAATCCTTCAGTCTCGTTGTCTTCTTTACAATTTTTCATTGTCTCGATTATATTTTATTTGTTGAATTGTTATAGATACAGATAAGACAAACTTCCCACACTCCTCAACTCGGGCAAATGGCCAACTGAGTCCCACCCGCAAGACTCATCCTCACCTGCACCTAGCGGTGTATTCGAGTCGAGTCGAGCCGAGTATTTAGTGTTCAAGCTTGACTCATTTAAGTTTATTTCGAACACGAGTCGAGCTCGAGCATATCACCGACCTAGATATTCTGTTCAAGTTTGGCTCATTTATTTTTTGAACGAATTCGAGCTTGTTCATGAGCCGCTCAATTAACTTATTAATTTCTTATATAAAGTAAATATTATGAATGTTTATATTTTCATAAATTCATACTAATAATTAATTAATTAATTATTGTTCAAATTTTATTAATTTGGTTAATTAAATAAATTAATTTAAATCTTAAATAATCCAATCGAGTTTATATGTATGTTTTCTAATATGTATATAAATTCCTTATATACATCTACAAACGTTAACACACACATATTCATATATACTTACAAAATATACTCATGTACACACAAATCTCTAAAATTATTACATGAACAATAATTCAAATTATATATATCATATTAGAAAGAGAATTCTTTTTTACATAAGATGTTTTTATTACAAAATTAAAATAATACTTAAAAAAATTATAAAAATGAAGTTATACGAGCTTATTCGAGCGGAGCCGAGTTTATACGAGTATGTCTCGTTTAATATTCGAACATATTATTGTGTTCCCGAACGGCTCATTTATTATTCGAATCGAGACCGAATCGAATTTAACCGAGTCGAACCGAGCCAAGTTCACGAGCAGCTAGGCTCATCTTACACCCCTACCTGCACGGGCTGCACCCGAACCCGATGAAATGACACTCAAACTCGCCATGCCGGACTCCAAATCCGGTCGCTTAACTTGGAACCTATGTGATCCACATCCCCAAGGACTAAGTCCATTGCGTCCCCCCACTCGCCGTAGAACCTTTTCTGGCCCTGTTATAAAAACTAATAAACTAAAGATACAAAGAATTTTGATGGTTCGGTTAATGATCTACGTAGACATGGTAAAAGCCTAAAAGGTTACATGTTTCCTTGAAAATTTAACTTGAGCATAATGTGAGCTTTAAAAAAAATTTGAATAATTTTAAATAAAAACGAATCGTATAAATTAAGGTAACTAAATCTCTTAATTTAATCATCTAAATCCCTTGATTTTGGGCAATCTAATATTCAAGAATTTCTATCCTTTACACCTGTTGGATCTTCCTTTGCTGGCTCCTCGGTCTCCTCTGCATTTAAGTCATTCTTGTTGCTGACATCTTCTACCTCGTCTTCAAGCCCGAATCACCTAACTACTTCATCGAGACCATTGCCGTCAGCGACCTCAACCTCACGACGACAACGACGACCACGAAAGCTTTGTCGACCATGTCGGTCTTTCCCCACTAAAAAACCAAAGAAAAAAAAAAAAAAAAAAAAGAGATGTGCAGCCATCTTGATGTAATCTTTTCTTGGGAGTTAAATTAGAGATAAATAAGAAGTAAATCTCCATATGTAAGAGACATTCAAAATATATACAATTCTTAAATTAATTTATTCATACAATGACTTTCTTTTTTATTTTTATTTTTTTTCGCAAAGAGTTCAATAACGATTTAGAATGGTGGCCTGAGGCCTCTAGCTATATAGGACTGTAATTGAACTGAGTGAAGATTTGCAATTTCAAAACTGACTCGTTTAGGAGGATATATATTCGAGTCGAGCTCGAGTTTGAGTCGAGTTATAAAATATGTGTTCAATGCTCATTAGAAGCTCGGGCGAGCTCGAGCCAATTGATAATGCTATTCGAGTTAAGCCGAGTACTCGATCGAACTCGAGTTAAAGCTAGGCTATTAAATTTTTTAATGTGTGGCCCGAACAAAGTTTACATTCGAGTTTGTAAACAACTTTTATACATTTATCTAAAATATAAATATATAATATGTAACTATAAAGTCATATTATACAATATAGTCTATATGTAACAAATTAACAGAATATTATTATATATAACTATAGAGTATAAACTATAGTACAAGTATAATGTGAGTAAATAGTAAGTTAAGTATATTATATATAACTAATTAACTATATTATAAGTATAATATATAATTATTGTTAACTATGTACGATGAGGCATAAATATAGTTATATAGTTATATATTAACTATTCAATATATTTATATTGTTATGTACTAACTATATATTAATAACTAAATATATTAGTTTATAAACTAACTAGTTAGTATGTTAATAATAGATATTCATACACACATTGATACATATATTTATAGTGATACTACTATATATCAAAGTATTATAATTAATATAGTTAGTTACTTATGAATTTTATATATATATATAATCAAAGTGACGTATATACTATAGGTAACTACTTAACTATACTTATATAGTTAGTTAGTTTTTTAGCAATATTAAGTTAATTAGTATATATTAACCTACTAAACTTGCAAGTTCTAAGCAAGTCGGGCGAGCCGGTCCGGTCAAGCATTAAATGAGATAGACTTGCGAGCCCCTATCGAGTTCTGTCGGGCAAGTCGGGTATGTATCATTTATTAATCGAGCATGTTTCTACAGTAACGAGTGGGTTTGTACAATACTGAACTCGAGCTCAGATCAAGTTTTACCGAGTGAGTATCGAGCGGACTATCGAACGGACTGGTTTATTTACAGCCTTACCTCTAGCAAAGCATAAGAGTTTTTGTGTTAAGTGAATGAATGAATGAGGGTAGTTTCGAAAGAATTTGGTCAAATATGATTTTTTTTAAAAAAAAATCCAAATAGACAATCAATGCTAATGGAAGGGCTTAATTACAACAAAATATATTTGATATATATAAGTATCACACTTGTAAGTTTATGGGGCTTGAGAAAAAATAGTTGTTAGCTCAAGGTGCCAAAATATATTTATCCCTAATGTTATATTAACTACTCCAACTTATGATATATTTCTAACGTTAGGCTTAAGGGAAAAATATAAAAAAGCCTCATCAACTAACATGCGTTTTTTATAAAGTTTCATAAAGTGGCAAGTATGACAGTTTGACAAATCAAACTACTAATGTGACAAAAATGCCACTTTTCAAATTATGAGAAAATATAAAAAAAAGCCCCCTCAACTAATAGTTGTTTTGAAAAAAGCCTCATGAAGTGTGAAGTGGTACAGTTTGACCTATCAAACAATCAATGTATGGCAAAAATGCTACTTTTCAGATTTTCTTTCTATAATACATTTAGTTTCTTCAAAGCTAAAATTAAATAAATAAATAAATAAAATCGGCCACCCCAAGGTTTTGTTTTGTTTTTTTTTTTTTTAAATGTTAATTTTAATGCATTTTTTTTTTTTTAGGGATAATTACAAAATTAGTCTCTGTGGTTGGCCTAAATTACAAATCATTCATGTGGTATAACAATTAACTCAGAGTTAAGGTAGGATAAAAAAATAATTTAGTCCCTGAAATCAAATTTCGTTAAAATATTTGACAGATTCTGTTAGGTGCCATGTCAGCGCTAATAACATAATGACGCGTGTCATTTTTAATTAAAATAAATAAATAATATTAAAAGTAATTAATAATTAATTATATATATAAAGGAAAAGGGTGGCTGCGGCAGCCACCCTTTGTTGGTGGCTGGC
>FXXK01000045.1:1021728-1044228 GCA_900184695.1 Betula pendula | reverse complement strand
AATGACGCAGGAATCTTAGGCAAGCCAAAAGGTAACCACTAGTGGGAGGTGGTTGGACGAAAAACAAAAAAAAAAAATTAAAAAAAAAAAAGGAAAAAAAAAAGAAAAAGAGAAAAAAATGCTATAGCAGGTACATTCACGTCACTCATTCACTCTCACTCTCAGACCATCTATTGAAGTATTGGATTCATTTGATGAGAGTAAAGGATAAGATATGAGATAATATTTAGTAATAAATGGTGATTATGGCATGTGAAGATTGAAGATATATCCGATAGTTGTTAATCGTTTGAGCACCCTAGCCATCGATGGAAAAATAGAAGGATGATCTCAGCCCTCCAAAGCTTTATAAAAAGGAGAGAAATCTTTACTTTCACTTTCAGTTTTCGTCCTTCTCACTTTCAAACAAGAGAGAGAGAGAGAGAGAGAGAGAGAGTCTTGTTTATTTTATTTTCTTCTCATTACCAGAGAGATAAGCTAAGTTGGCTTCATCCGGTGTTTTCTAGGTAAGTGATTAAAGTTAAAAGTTTTAATTTTTACTTTAAAATGCATAGTTTTATATCTAGAGAATATTTTAAATAAAGTTTTAAACTCCAATTTTTTATATTATTTATTTAAACTATCAAAACGCCATTATAATGCCAAAATTTAATTAGGTATTTCATAAATACGCCGTTATGCTGCTTAAAGTTTTAAAACATTTTTAAACATTAGTTACACCAATGTTATTATTCTGCCAAAATTTTACAAAGATATAACATAAATCATTCATAATTATGCCGTTATGCTGTCCATGTGTTTTTTAAAATACTATACCCATTATTTATAGTGATAAAGTTGTTATATCAATTTTATGCAAAAATATTAAGTCTTTAGTATACTAATGCTGTTATAATGCCCATTTTACTTTAATAATATTTTTGGCATTAACTATATAAATGTTGTAGTAATACCCATAAGAAAATATGTGATAATGCTAATATCATTTTTATATGCCGTTATAATGTCTAAGTAAAATTAAAAAGCTAAAATAAACTATTTTTGTATATCTCACTGTTTGGTCGTATCACGTGTAAGAGGGTGATGAAGAAGTGAGATAAGGCATTAAGTGTAATAATAATAATAATAATAAAAAGGGGATTATTATTAATAAATAAAAGTAATTAGTAAAAATGAATAAATTGATAGGATTTAATGAGATTCCTAGCTAATGAAAATATTAAATTAAATTGCAGTATTTGCCAGTAACGTGTTCACTTCTGCAGTCTACAAGAACTGTAAGTATAAATTACTTATTGATAAATGATACTGATTTTAATAATATAATGATTGCAGATTTATTTATTGACTGCCTAAAACTGTTTGCGTGTGATTGATGCATATTATGAATACTGTTGTAACTAATAAATATGTTAATAACAAAAACTGATGAGTAGCAGGGGGTGATGGCTGCCAGTGGAACTTTAGGGTCCCGTGAAAGATTTAATAATAACAAGACTGAGACCATAGGCTTTCAGTCGGCTGGGACCATAGGCTTTCAGCAACAAACAAATAAGATTTATATGGAGGTAGTGTCGGCTCCAAAATTATCCGTTAATCGAGTGTTGGCTCTTCACGAGTGGAGTGAAAGAAAAGAAATAAAACTTGCATTTAATTTCATTATTGTTTTATTGCTTTAGACGTATATGTATTTATGTGTTTTCTTGTTATGAGTCGTGGAATGCATATATATATATATATGTATGGCTGAGATTATATTATTTATTAGCTTTTTCATATATTTATTTTATTAGCTGTGTTAAATAATTTCTGTTTGAAAATCTCTTTAACTGATTTTATAATCATGTGAAGATGTTATTTTTATAAGTGTGATAACTAATGAAATCAGTAATCATTCTATTTATTGAAACAGTTGACTCATTTAATTATCAATGTCATTGTGGTAATATCCGCAATTACATAGAGGAATGTGCATGAATAGAGGATGATGATCAGGATGGTCAAAGTTCTTATGCTGATCATGATATATATATGAATGTGGCTATCTATTGTCTTTTTATTATGATAGACTAATTTGCTTAGTTTATATGTTGCTATATATATATATCAGACTTATGTATGCATCTTTCTTTATTTTGTAATGTAACATTATTATAGTTACTCTTGTAAAAGTGCCGCATGTGGTACATATATTATCGCTTTAGTATATAATTATTATGTAAGAACATCATGTTTATATTTATTTATCATAAAGTATTTTAAATTGCTCTAAAGTGTCATGTGAGAATTACCATTCTCATTTATAAAGATAAATATAAGTAAATGTATTCTTAAATGTTTAGGTCAATATGCCGAGCTGATAAATAGATTATAGTGTTATATATATATATATATATTCCGCTGTGAGAATTTATTATCTTTGATATAGTAATGTCACATGGTTATTCAGACAATACCACTTACCCTTGTAATAAAAGGCGGGACGTTACATCTAGGGTGTCACTTTTGGTTTTTTTGAGTTTCCCTTTGGTTTATGGAACACTTAAAGAAGCTATTAGAGCACTAGCAGTAGATACCTTAAAGCTTGTTCCCTTTCCTAAATATAAGAAACATCTGGGAAAAACTACAAAAAATGCACATGTAGTAGATACCCTATAAAACTTGTTTCATTCCCTAAACCATTGGGTAGCTACAGTGCTACCCAATAGATTATTATAATCCTAAAATACATGCTACCCAATGAGCAGTAAAATAGCAAAAAGGAAAAAATGGGAAAAAATAATAAAATAAGAGTAAGAAAAAAAGGATTTAATTGATATAGGAAAAGATAATAGAATTTATTGTGAAATATTTTTTTATAGGGAAGCAAAAAATAATTTTGTTTCTTAAATTTAAGGAAAATTGTTGGGTGTCTATTAGTGCTCTTACATGGAGTTTTTTAAGAGTTTTTCTTACCTCTAATAAAAAAATGAAATTTGAGGAAACCATTGCTACTTGCTAGTGTCTAATGTTGACTTTTGAAGGAAAAATATATAGGAGAGTGATTTGTGAAACGTTTTTGGCTCCGTTTGACAAATGATTGTATTTTGTTTTATTTGTTTTTTTTTTTTAAATCACATTAAAATATTTCAACTTTTTATATTCTATCAATCACTTCTTAACAATTTTTTTTTTTCATTTTTTATATCACATCAAATACTTTTTATTACTATTCAAATAAAAAACTCACTAAAAAACATAAAATTTTTATTTTTTCATACAAAAAAATTTACAACATTATTTATATTTTATATCCCAGCAAAACTAAAAAACCTCCAACATCAATCCAATCCCTTGTCAAACACACTTGGAGTATGTTTGGGAAAGGTTGAGTTGGGGTTTTGAATTTTTGTTTTGATGTGATATAAACTAAAATAATAATGTAAATTTTTTTATGGAAAAGAAAAAAAATTTGTTTTTTAATGAGTATTTTATTTGAATAATAATAAAAAATGTTTATATAATTTAAAAAGTAAAAAAAATTATTAAAAAAGTTGATAAAATAAAAAAGTAAAAATATTTTAATATAATTTTTTTTAGACTTTTAAAAACTTAAAAGAGACTATACCTTTGCCAAACTAGGCCTCGGTGATTGTTGCAGGGTGGACTTTTTTAAAAATTGTGATACAAATTTACCAAATTCAACGCCGATTTCACCAGCTCCAATTGTCCTGGGCCCTACATATCAAGTTCAACGCCAATTTCATATCAAGACAAAAAGAATATGCAGAGTGTGATTGACCCTACAGGGCTGTACTACGTCTTTGCTCCAATCAAACTGCGTGGTCCACGTGGCTTACGTTCCACCTTGGATGGTGACATGGTGCAACCAATAGGATCACTTCCTCCAGCAAAAAGGAACCTAGTAAAAGAGTCCTCTTTTTAGTGCCACGAATTCTCAGCCGTGCATCCAGCTCCCTGAGCAGCCACATCACCAAATCTCAACCGTCCGTCCAAAAATACAAATGCCTTGACCCCACTCCTCTAAAATAAAGGAACCCAGTCAATTGTTCATTCATATGTAGATGCTGCTGTCCTTTACAGTGAAACCTCATACCCAGTCAAAGTCATAGCCACCCACAGATACACTTATCCTCTTTGAGCACATTACTGGCCCTACAACAATCTTTCCCTTATTAAATGTTGTTGTTACCAATAATGTAAAAATTAGAATAATGTGATAATAAAAATAACTTTTTATTTTTTATTTTTATAATTACTTATTAAAAAGTTGATTTTTACTGATAGGCCATCTCAATTTAATCTATTGTTATATCTGCTGCCATTTATTAATTTTCCGATATATATGATAGGTATTTTATCATAATAAAAGAATGATGGATTTTTCAAATGAAATCTTTCTATCACGTCCACAAGTGGAGAGAATCAGAATATGGGTGATTATCTCCAAAAAAAAAAAAAGAAAAAGAAAAAGAAAAGAAAGAATATGTGGTCATTAAATTTGGAGAAAATCAAATGATTTTCATGATTGGTATAACTATAAACTCTGTTTTATCTCAATATCAATGAATAAGTCTACACTCTAATCAATAACTATAAACTGCTATTGTTATACAATTTAAAATTTAACATCTCTAATCAATCTATTAACTAAACAAACTTCTAAAATAAAATATACAATATTACTTTCTTACTTACATCGTTATATAAATGTTTTTTTTTTAGGTGTGAATCTGTTATATTTCATTGATAATAAATTTATAGCATAAAGCTCTTATATTAAAGCATAAAATGCAGATGAACATAGCACAAAACTATGAAATTACACAATCATAAATATGGACAAAACAATCTTAACAATTAAAGAACAATCTATAACTTCAACTTTTGCTGACTCATGAGTAGATCTGCATTGAGCAAATTAAATCTGAGACATGGGTAGCCCAAATTCTCACTCCCTTATTTTTCGACCGTAAGAGATAGTCTCTCACACCGATTTATGCCTCATTGACCTTAAAGGTCAGGAAATAAACACTCGCACATAAAACGGGACAAACAAAAACAGAAAAAATTAAAAAACATAGTATTGACTAGATTCACCGACGAGAGGCAATACAAATGAGGAGGCTAATCGGCGGAGACAGATCCGAGGCTGAGAGCGGCGAGAAGTGGAGGAGGCCGGCCATCATGAGGTGAAAGAGAGGTCGGTAAAGCTGCTGTACGGGGATATGACTTTCAAAGAAGCTAAAAGTACCTCCGAAGAGATGGAAAGTGGGGGGAAAAGAAGAAAATGAGGAGTAGAGGGAGAGGGGAGGAGGAGGAGGGGTTTCCCCTCCTCCTAAAGCAATTGAAATGAGTTTGTCTATAGCAGATGGAGGAATTAAGATGCCAGCAAAATCACCTCTAATGCTTGTGAAAAAGAAAAAGAAAAAGAAAAAGAAAAAGAAAAGAGATAGCAAAGTAGAGAATGGCAAAGTATATGTCATTATATGATTGTTGAGTTATAAAATTAGGAGGATGCTTGGTGTTCTACTTAAGCATTCAATCCCATCTAACTTGCCTTGTTTTTTTCAAAAAAAAAAAAAAAAAAAAAAAAAAAATTTACTCATAAGTTGGATGGATTTGAATTCATGAGATAGGAAAACAAGCATTTTCCATAAAATTAACTCATAAATGTCAAATTGAGTAATATTATTTAAAAGACGCTTATATAATCGGGACGCTATAACAGTAAAATTAACATTTATTGTTTACACGTACTAATTTAATAGCTAATTTGAAGCGTATTACTACTCCGTCAAATTATCGGTTCTTGCAAAGTCAAAACATTGTGCTTAGAAAAAAACAAAAGACAAAAAAAAGTCAAAACATTGTTATCTTGAGATGGAAAGAGACTACACGTGCGTTTGGGAGAAGAAGAAGATTTTTGTTTTTTTGTTTTTGTTTTTATAAAAAAAAAAAGAAGACAATCTTGGTTCATTCGGTCAAGAAACGAATAAGAATACTTACAAAATAAGAAAAAAAAAAAAAGAACGAAAAAGTAAAGGAGAGAGAAAGACAGAGATGTGATAAATATAGGACTTGCGACAATGGAAGTGCAGTACCAGGTGAGTTTCAGTCTTAAAAGGCAGCCAGAGAGGGACAATCTTCTGGAAATTCAAGGTTTCTGAATCTTCTGTCAAATCATTCTCGTAAGTTCCCTCTGTTTGGTTACCAAGACAACATAGAACAGCAACCTAAATTGTATATTGCATCAATTAGAATTTCCCATCTTCTCCAATCCAACATTTCAAATCCTTGTTGGCGCATTTGAGCGGGCTTCCCATTATCTTTTTTCCTCCTTTTTTTTATTTTTTATTTTTTTTGGATTTTGGTTTATACTTTATAGTGTCACTGTAAACTTGCTTATATATATATATATAAAAGAGTCACTAAACTTTGAAGCTTGCTCTTTCTTGTTCTAGACGTTTTGTGCAGAGGTAGAGAGATGGCTGTAACAGGTGCGGCTTCTGGGCAGCCACAGTTCATTGCTAGCACTGGAAACCGGAGTTTTTCAAATGCGCCGCTGATTGAGAACTCGGAGTCCGATCAGATTGTTGTTCCTGATGTGAGTTTGATTAGTTACTTGTCAACTTTTATATAATTGTTTTTGCAAAAATTAATGGAAAAAATGATGGCTTATGGATAGATTGAGCCTGAAAGATTAAGGGACATAAACACAAACACCTGGGTAACTCTCTTAAGTAAAGTGAGGTATCAATATAACATGTTCTTTATAGTCTAACATAAAGAACATTGGTCGATATTTGAGAAAGTTAATAATAGTTGACTATATTTGGCTGTTCTGAATTGAGATTACAGCCTATGTCTCTGTTTCCTTTCCATTTTGTTGAATTTTATTGTAGGATTGCAAAACACAAAGAAACATGTTGTAAGGATCTGTGTTTTTGCGGGAATTCATTGAACAAACCAAAGCAAATCCTTGTGAGAGAAAGACCCAGATGGTGAAAGTGAGATATGGTCACACTCAGGATTGTGTATGGAGGTGAATCTAGTAAAGTATGGACTTGGTTGTCAATGAGATTTTAATATGAGTATTGTTGTCGCTTAGATGTCTAATTGCATAAAAGGGGAATCTGCAGTACTAATGATAATCATATAAGTGGAGGTTGGGGGAAAAAAAATAGATGGAGAGAAAAAGGGAGTGGATGGGGGCAAGATGTGTGTGTTAACTGTAAAAGATAAGCAGTAACTTCTAACATGAGAGTGATTTTGGAGAAGAGTTAGGATAAAACTTAAAATTATGCCGACGTGTGATGTAAATTCCAACATAGCCAGCAGTTAATTCCAACCTTTAGTCAGTTATTCCTTTTTTTTTTTGGTGGTTCAAATGGGAGAGATGAACTGCAGAGTTCAATCTGATATTAACGTCATTGCTTAGTGAATTTGAGATCATGGTGATGGAAAAAGGATAAAAAACTTCTTTGGTAAAAGAATGAAGTGTTCTTTTTCTTTACACTCATTAGACTGGTGGCATCAGTGGGAAACATCTTCAAATTCCTGATACTGATAAGTTAGGTACCTGGAAACACAAAACCTATCTGGTCAAACGATCCATAAAATTTAATATTTATATAGTTGCAAACAAAGAGGATAAATGGACGGAACACTTGAGAAATCCTGGAAAGGACTCCAGCTGTAAGGAAAAAGAAAAGACTCCTGCAATATGGACATGATCTTTGTCGGGCATGATACAGATCTAACTTGTTAATGTTAAATATTTTGCATCACTTAAGTGGATTGTTCAAAGCTTGTAATGGCGGTGCCCTATAGTTTTCTCAATTCCAGAAAAAAAAAAAAAAATTGCTAAGTGTAGGTGCTGTAATACTGTAGTGAACTTACGGATGACTATATGATTAGAGTTCCTTTGCTCTTTGGTGCATCTTAACTTGGAGCTGACATAGTTTAAACACAGATTGGCTCTTTACTCATGAACTTTGTAGACCTCTAAACCAAATGCGCCTCTCCCAAAATATAGCTGTTCATTGTGAACATTGTTTGTGAGACAATCTTAATGTGCCATTGTCTCGCAGCTTTGAGCAAAATGTGCCTCAAATGCTGTGTGTGTGTGTGTGTTTTTTTTTTAACCTTTTCTTTCTGAAGGTTGTTTATGTGTAAGTTTGCTGGATGATTAGATTGTGGGGCTTACAATAGGAACTACTGTGGATATTATTAAAAGTTTAATGGAAATTGATTATTTTGTGGCTCTTGTATCTCTTTTTGGCAGAGGAGAAGTTGGAAAAACTTGTTTGCATACATGGGTCCTGGGTTTCTTGTTTCTATTGCATATATTGATCCTGGGAATTGTAAGATTGTAATTTCTCATCTCCTTACGTGCCACCATTAATTATGTGCTAACAAACATGTGTACCATACTTGTAATTTTCTTTACTCACAGTTGAAACGGATCTCCAAGCGGGAGCAAAATTCAAGTATGAGGTGCGTATGTCATATTATGATGTAGTTGATTTCCCTTTGAATTTTAGTATAATTTTGTGTTTCCGAAGAAGAGGTGACTGGTGTCATTAAATACCCCCCTTTTAGAAGTGGCATGCCAAATAAACCATTTGGAACTCTTTCATTCTAGGTTTTCCACCTTAAAAATGCCATACATTAGAAAGTAGCTTTTTGTCCATATCTTCCCAGTGAAACCAAAACGTGAGGACATGGAATTAATGGCAATACATTTGTTGTAGCTGATTGTTGAGATTAATAATAAAAAAAAAAAGGCAATGAACGTAAAAAATGCAGCGGAAAATCAAAATTTCAACTCAAGATCAAACTATATGAAGAACATGTAAAGAACTATGCTATTTTAAAATTAACTGCAAAAACAAGAACCACTTATTTGGTTGAAGACCACCCCTTGGCTATTGGACAAAGTTTTCTTCTTGCTCCTTCAATGAAAATCACGAGCAGTCTTTGAGATTATGCAACCTTGAAGTCTTTTCTCAGATGACTGATAATAACCAAGAGTGTGGACTATGAACTTGCTCTCACTATTTTATTCCTGATAGTGCTCAAGAATAATAACAACAAAGTTTTATCTCTATTGTTTTTGTTTCTCTTTGTGTGTCTTATGAGAGCTATAGGCTCTTTTATTTGTAGGCTTAGAATTTTAGAGAGGTGAAACAAATAGGCAATGTGGGACTAGCATAAAGGGGACGGCTAGGGTTATAAAAAAACCCTAGATACCTTGTCTCACAAAACACGGCCAGGGCTGGGATTTCACTCCCAGCCTAGGTGCCTATCTCCTGGTCTTGGGCTTGGGTTTTATCCTCGGGCCCAAACATTTGTTTATGCACCTCATGCATTATTTTCTCTAGCCTATGTTTTAATAAATTAAAACAAGCAGCCCAATTAATAAAAAGCCTATGACTAGTTAATTTACATCAACTTCAAGAGGAACCCAAAAGGAAAAATAAAAATTAGCTTCAATTAGGCTTGTGACACTTGTCATCTCTTGACTATTACAAGTTACTATTTAATTAAAATTGATTCTATCAAACAATTGTAATTGTACTCTAGTTTATGTTTTTTTTATTAAATCAATTAATTCCTTAGACTATTCTTAATATTGACTTTTAATTCCTCCATGAAATCTTTCATAGTAGAATTAAAGTCAATAATATTGTCACTTTAATTCTCTACCTCTTTATCATTGAATAACTGATTTTATTAATTATTCTTGCACTTATAAAAACTCTTTTCACCATGTACATAAATATTTTAGCAACTCTTACCAAAATGCTCTAGCCAGGAACTAAGAATAATCCATTGCATAAAATCTATTTCAAGGAAAAGTTTCTTATCCTTTAAATAAAGGACTTGGATTCCTTCTTGAGAAAGGTGTTCTCACAATGCTACATGTGATCACCCAACGCCCTAAGAATTTTGACCGTAGTAAAAGTCTCACTCTTAAATTCATCAAAGTGACCTCTACTTCACAATTGAGTTCACAATCCTCTTAGGATTTAGAATTGATATCATAAGAAGTCTCGGGAGTTACAGTCATTCCTATTGATAGTGTTTTTAGGAAAAATACCTCTCATGGTCCGTTCAATGCTTTACACTTACACATCAATCCGAAGTCTCTACTTCACTCGATCAAGATAAATCATCATGGTTGATGTGTAATAGTCTTCGCAAATAGAATTCATTACTGACTGCGAACATAAAAGGTTTAAGACGACAAGTTTTATGGTCTAAGATCTTGTGTGATGATCTCATTACTCACACTATAGACCATATTTAATGTAATATAAGGCTCATTTACATGCACAATATAAATAATACAATAAACATGTCAAAAGGTCATATGCCATATGCTCAATTAAATAGATCAGTAAATAATAACTTTATTCAATTACAAACTGGAATGTCATACAAATAAAAACATTGAGATTAGGGCATAATCCCCAACACTGATATATGCCTCATTGGAGATCCTAGGTGGATCCATTTTAAAAATCAATTCCACACATTGGAAGTTTCTCTAGGATGTACCCCTGTGCAAATCACGGTAATGGTACCTAATTGGGGCATTTGGTTTTGTAAAATTCACAAGATAATACTCTTCCTTGGGGAATTCTCTCTCCCTCTCTGTCTCTGTCTCTATTAGTTTCTGTATGTTTGTGTCTATCTGATTGTTTTATTTTTCAATCTTCTATTATTTATTGTTTATATTTTTATTACTATTTTTTCTCAGCTACTTTGGATCATATTAGTGGCATCTTGTGCTGCTCTTATTATTCAATCCCTAGCAGCCAATCTTGGGGTTGTCACAGGCAAGTGAGATGTTAGTCTACTTTTTACCGTATGTATCCCCACAGTTATCTGCTTATCTGCCTTTTTTTCCTTCTCTTTTTATGTGTTGGTTTGTGATTTTAGGAAAGCATTTAGCGGAACACTGTAGAGCTGAATATCCAAGGGTGCCAAACTTCATCCTCTGGGTTCTTGCTGAAATTGCTATAGTTGCGTGTGACATTCCTGAAGGTAAGGGTGCTTCTTACTTTGAAATCGTATACAGGATATTGAAAGTAATGTGCTATTAAACTCGTAAAAATTAAAGCAGCTAATAACTGTAGTTATACTGATTAGGTGCTTAACTATGTAAATTAGAGCTTCCACTAATTTAAAGAAATTAATAGAAGCCACTAGCTAAGCTGTCCCAAACAATTAAGGGACAACCTATATTTCTTTAGTATCATGAATACTGTTGGTGACCTCAAACTGGCGCTCTTACAAGTTTGTTGTTTTTTTTTGCATAGTATCTATATCATGAGCCTAATAAATGGTTCATAATGCATGGCTCTGATGTTCTAGTGCCTCCAAAAACTGGTGTTTTACTTATCAGAAGAGCTTTTGGGTCTGCATACTAAATTTTTAAAGACGTCACATCTGTCATCTATATCTTAACTTTTCACACATTAACCTATTAACTCTTTTTGGTTAATTTTTTTAAATTTTTTATTAGTAAGTTATACAAGCAGCCGGTGGCTCTTGAATCTATGGGTCCACCCTTTACCTTGTTTAATAGGGGGAGGAGATGCCATTTAAGCTATTTTTTCAGGTCAGCACATACAACCTTTTGGCTTTAAAGTACCTATGGATGAGTTGACTGGGATATAGGAGGTTCATTTTTAAGCTTTACTAAGAATAATGAGCTTCCAGTTTTGGTGAAAAATTTAAGATAGCACTAGAATTAAGGGAGCATATTAAAATATTTAATGCAGATACCTAAATTGACATGTTCTTTTGAGTTTTGCCCAATTCTCAATTGACGCATTCAGAAAGAACTCGGGATGCTCAGATTAAAGGTTGAGCTCTGTTGCCAAACAAATACTAGCCTCATTTTATCATATAGGATGATGATATTGATGAGTAGGAATAATAGAAATTAGAATTTTGGACAAGTTGGGTTCATATATATGTTGAAACAAAGTTTAGTGAGCTAAGATGGGTTATGTTGTTGCAAGAAAGACCATTTGCTGGACAAGTTGGGTTCATATTTATTCAAATTGGGCACTTGTCAAAGTTGATGAGTCTTAAACGGCAAGGGACGAATAAAAGGAACTTGGTTGAACTAGTGAGATTGAGAAGATGTTATTGCATACAATTTATACAAAAGACCCAAAAGTGAGATAATTTTTTTATATTTTTTTTATACGTAAATTAATTTCATTAAAAAAGCGCAGATGAGTGCAACTCTAATACATAGGAAGTATATAAGAGAACCCAAAAGTGAGATAAATAAATAAGATTTATGATGTTTGTCCCTGAAGGGTTGGTAAGGCTTTGAGGTTACTGCATTCTTTTTTATTTTATTTTATCATATTTTTCCTCAAATCTGTTCCTTTTTATTTGGATATGAGGACTTTCATTTAGCCTTATTGACTACTCAAACAGAGTTTTGAGGAATTCCAACTTTGAGTGATTATTTTTACACCTTTGCCATCCATATATAATCTCTTAATTTATTTGTTTGCTAAATATAGGTTATTTTCATATTGTATCAGACAGCTTTTGTTTTTGTGAACCTTCCAAAAGAAGATAATGATAGTAATTAATAAATGAAAAATCGGGTGGTAAGAGTTCTGCATGGTACATTTCTTTCTGATGCTTTGTTTGGTGTTACAGAACTGTAGGATTGAGAAATATTAACATAAAAAGGAAATGCTTTCTTTTGATTTTTTCTTGGTTGGTTTCCATGCTAGACGTAGTAGCCATGTTAATCTCATGCTATACATTTTTTTAATTGGTGTAACATTTCATTATCATGATTAATCATAATAGCACAACAACAACTTTGGTGCATCTACCTTTCCTGGAATTTGTGTTGCATGCAAACGGACTTGGCTAATATTTTCTTAGAGATAGACAGACTTTGTGGAAGCAGACTTCCAGTGTATATTTTGTTGATTATTTCAAATCTTGATGTATGTATGTGTGCATGTGTTTTTGTACATATATTTCTTTAGTCATCTGACTCATACTTGATTTTAATTGTTTAAGATGGGCAGAAATATGAGGTTTGTTAAATCTATGCAGCTTGCTTTATTAATTTTGTTCACATTATAGCTGTCCAAATCATTCTGACTCTGCGTCTTCCTATTTCCAGTGATTGGTACAGCCTTTGCATTGAACATGCTCTTCAGCATTCCCATATGGGGTGGTGTTCTTCTGACAGGGCTTAGTACATTGGTTCTTCTAGCGTTACAGCAATATGGGGTATCTTGATATCCTTTCAATAGTCTATATTTCCTGCTATATATAAGGGTTTAAAACTTTGGAATACTATATACTTTATGTATTTGACCCGACAAGATATTGGTAATAACAGTAATTGATGCAGACAAATTTTAGCTAAAAGCAAATCATGCGTTAAGATTTCTCCTTTATTTTTTTTCTTTGTTTACAGGTCAGGAAACTTGAATTCTTGATTGCATTTTTTGTAATCATAATTGCTGTATGTTTTTTTGTGGAGCTTGGCTATGCAAAGCCTGCTGCTACTGAAGTCTTAAATGGTCTTTTTGTTCCCCAACTCAAAGGAAATGGTGCTACTGGCCTTGCAATTTCACTCCTTGGTGCGATGGTTATGCCGTAGGTTTCTCATATCTTTCAGAAATTCTATATCCTTCCCCTAAGTATTTCTCATTTTCATTGAATTTTGTATACTCGCTGCAGGCACAATCTCTTCCTTCATTCAGCATTGGTTCTCTCTAGGAAGATACCACGATCTGTTCGAGGCATCAAAGTAAATGTTTTACCTTAGTGGACAAGTTTTTAAGTTTCCTCTCTGTTTTTATTTTTATATGAAAGTGTGCTCAAGATATCACCATACTGTACATTAATGTTTAAAACTTAATCATGCATTTAATATTCAGGCTAGTCTCCTTACAAATGCAAAATAATCCAAAATTGTCATAATCAAATGATATGGCTCTTTTGACACTCCTAAGTCTCTTTGTTTAGCCATATGATATTAGAGGCATTTATTTTTCCTACTATATAGCCTCTGTATAAAGAGATTTGTTGGTTGGAAAATTTTATCAAATTAATCTTTTAGTTCTGTTGTTTGTGTTCTTGTTCGTGGCACTGGCATGATATGGTGGTCACCTGGGTAATAAACTCATGTTTCTACAAATGATAGTCTAATGAGTCATTTGTATGCTGAAACCGCTATTCCTTCTTTTAATGCTTCTGTCATTGTTACTTTATCTGTATAGAAATGTGTTTCAATGCCATAAAACTTTATAACTTTTCCTTCCCTTCTCTCTTTTCCTTTTTGGTTAGAAGCCATACATGATACAACTTTAATTAGTGAAGCATACTTGAATCAAACCAGCTCCTTAAGGCGTATTTAAAGACAGTTATTTACTTAATGGAGATACTTATCATTTTGGTTCCTGCAAATAGAATTCTGGAAATATGGTAGAGCAGCATCTGATGATATAATATTTCACAGGAGGCTTGCAGATTCTATCTGATAGAGAGTGCCTTTGCGCTACTGGTGGCTTTCCTCATTAATGTATCCATTATTTCTGTCAGTGGCTCAGTTTGTAATTCCTCAAATTTGAATATGGAAGATCAGAACAGCTGCGAGGACTTGGACTTGAACAAAGCCTCATTTTTACTTAGGGTATGTGACCTAGCCAATTGTTATTCTCAGTCCTGGCATTTGGTTTTCTACAGAAAATGTTGATGCTTATGTAATGTCAGTTTTCATATTGTAGTTTCACATTTTTTCCCTGAATCACTATTAATGCAGATGATTTGTAATCTTGGTCTTTATTTATTGTTTACAGAATGTCTTAGGTAGTTGGAGCTCAAAACTTTTTGCATTTGCTTTGCTGGCATCAGGTCAGAGTTCTACTATAACAGGAACATATGCAGGGCAATTTGTTATGCAGGTATTCTGCTAATTGATTATATATAGGTTGTAGTCTGAGAATACTTCCATTCTTCTATTTTTCCGAAGGTCAATATTAAATTTCAACCTCAAAAAGCTCTGCGTGTTGGAATTTGAAGTTAAAATATGAAGTTGGTTTTACTTCATCTAGCCTTATCTCTTAATATCACATCTCTTAATATCACATGATACAGATAAGTTCTGTCAGTTTCCTCTCATAGAATGAACTACCGGTGAAGAAGAAAACTATATTTTAATCATCCTTTCTTATGCTATGGTAACTTAAATTATGGATATTTGCTTCATGGATGACATTCTTGGTCCGTAATAGAGAATTTGGATTCTTATTAGTAAAATTTCTGTGTCAAGTTAAGCTTAAAATGTCTTGCAAGAATTAATGCTTCAATAAGTTAGATCCTTTTCAGCAATCACTTTATAACTGCCACTTATTTATGGCTGTCCCATTGCATGGATGTACTTTTCCCTAAATTGGTTGAGTTCCCTGATCATGACTCTAGTTATTTTGGCATGGCTCATCTTATTTTTGTAGGGATTTCTCGATTTACGAATGGAGCCATGGCTTCGAAACCTTTTAACTCGTTGCTTGGCTATAGTCCCTAGTTTAATTGTTGCTGTAATTGGTGGCTCTAGTGGGGCTGGACAGCTAATAATCATTGCATCAGTAAGATATTCTGGACTGTCATTTCTCTTTTACTTCCAAAATATTGGATCATTATTCCGAACTGAATTGATTTCTAAGAGAAACATCTTGAGCCTTATATTGGTATCTTGTACCAAATATTAAAAGTTAGTAAGACATGTTTATAATAATATATCTCTGAATCACAGTAGGTGAATTAGAGTTTATTGTCGACCTAGTTTCAAATGCATAGATCATGCTTCTATGTAAATGATACCACATATTTCGGTATTTGTGGGAAATGAAAATTCTTCTAATGTTGATTGCTGTCCATAACTGCCATAGGCTACTTCTTTGATGTGCTTTTACATCCCATGAAAGTTTGAACTGCTTCCCTGATGTTGCATTCATCATTTTCATCTCATATTCATCTTTTGAAATTTCTTGTAAAAAGATAATTCCAGCCATCTTGCAAATGATACGTAAAATAATGAAGCAGCATTATTTCAGGAGACTTTTAACATGAACATATGCCAATTTTTAATGTCTCTCAATACTTCAATAGCCTGATTCATTTCGGTTCATTTTTACATTCAGATGCAATTTATAAGACATTGGACCATCCAATATTCAAATGTAGCCTAGGCTTTTACCCCATTTATGCAAATGTTTCCGTGACCTTTCAGAATTAGAAAAGTGTATTTTGTAAGTCAAAGCTAGAAACTTTTCTGCTAAAAATTTTCTCAGGCAAATAAATTGATTGTAAACTTGTTTAGTTCACCATTATGGTCCCCTGCTATACCGCATAGAACTCAAGCCCCACACCTTTAAGAGACCTTCCTCACTTTAAAACTAAATGACTAGAAGTTATCCTTCTTCACTACATCACTGGCAGGCTTAAATTTCTGGTTAAAAGTGACATCATAATTTCACTTTTCAGCATGCAATTATTCACAAAATTGAATTATGTTCTTGTTCCTATATCTAGTTCATGCTGAAGGTTGACTTTTTTGTGTGCTGGTAGATGATTTTATCATTTGAGCTCCCTTTTGCTCTCATTCCACTTCTCAAGTTCACCAGCAGTAAGACCAAGATGGGGATGTATGCAAACTCTAAAATGGTAAGATTTTATATGAGTGGCAACTTATGTTGCTATTCCCGTACATACTTGATCCATGCATTAGGTCTGATATATTTGATTTGTTTAAAAAATTGCATGACCATAACTAAATACACACTACTAGTTGTTCTGATTAGGAAGTTTTTTTTTTTTAATTTTTTTTATTTTTATTTTTTATGAATAAGAGATCATTTTATATCCACAATCTAACCACTTATACAAAACTGCACAACCAGCAGAGAAAAAGACTTTGAACCAAGCTTCAAAATCCCACCAAATTGACACAAGTGTCTAAATTGACATATTGTATATAAAATTTGCACATATTTTCTTATTTTGATATTGAAAATTTCTTTAAACTTTATTTGGTTAAATTTTCAGTCTGCAACTAATAAAATGCAATGGTTACCAAAAACTTGAAATTAGTAACTTCTTTCGATTTGTGAGATTTGAGTGTTAACATCCTAGAGAGTCTTTTACAGAGAGCTTAGTACACTACTAATTAGGTTTGAACCCAAAAATATTGTATCACTCATTTTTATCACCTATTATCTATTGTATGATTCGACCACTTAACCAATTGTTCACTCACATGTG
Source organism: Betula pendula (assembly GCA_900184695.1). Classification (NCBI taxonomy): domain Eukaryota; kingdom Viridiplantae; phylum Streptophyta; class Magnoliopsida; order Fagales; family Betulaceae; genus Betula; species Betula pendula. Next base: position 1,026,900 of record FXXK01000045.1, on the reverse strand, counting down.
AACATTCCAACAGAAATCTTTTGAGGATCTTTCAAGTAGTTCTCTTGCTGTCCAAAATTAGACATCTGGCCTATTTATGTAAGGATTTCCAAAAAAAAGTGTTTTATGCACACAGAGAGAGAGAGAGAGAGAGAGAGAGAGAGAGAGTGACAGGGGGATAGATTTCTGACCAATTAGACATTGTGACATGTGCTCCAACTCCTAAAAAGTGATCAGACCAGGAGAGCGGCTGCCATTTCCGCATTTTATCAGTATTTGTTCATTAATTTGTGTCATCTTCTGTTGCAGATTTCAGCTGTCACTTGGTTCGTCGGTTCCCTGATCATGGCCATAAATACATACTATATCGTGACTGGGTTCATCAAGTTGCTTCTTCATAGCCACTTGAAACTTGTGATTGTTGTGTTTCTTGGAATATTTGGATTTTTAGGCATTGGAATTTATTTGGCTGGAATTGCATATTTGGTTTTCCGCAGTAACAAGGAGTCTACAAACCTTCTGGCATTAACAACTCCTGAAAGTAGACAAATGGCCAATGAGCCGGGTAATGCATCGATGTATTCTCTACAAAGAGAAGATATAGTGAGCATGCAGTTACCTCAGAGAAGAAATACAGAAGATCTTGACTGATGGTTGGTTGGGTAAGCTAGATTAACAAGGCTGAAACTTCAAGGGATGCACCTCAATGTTGCTAATATCTACAGATGAAAACTATGTTACAATAATGGTGACAATAAATTTGATTTTTTTTTTTTTGGTTTGGTTCTAATTGGTTGTAATACAGATCGTTGTAGCATGCAGAACTAGTATGAGAGTATTGATACACCACTTAACCTAGAACGTAGAATAATGGCTGTGAACTTTTTATTTTCTTCTGATCAATACAAGGCAAAGGGATGAAAAACAGTGCTAAACTTCAACTATGTACCCATTTCTTACCGTAAACTTTGCCAAAATCTCAAAGTAACTCTAGAATCACGATCCAATACAATCCTTTCTCCCATCATCTAGAAAGTTATCATACTATGAGTCAAAGTCCTCAACTAACAACAATTTTAATCGTTAGCTCACAAAATCAATACCAATATAATCTAAGGCTAAACAGTCTACAAATTGTCCTTGACCTCGATCATACCAATATATATATATATATATATACACATCAAGGCGTCTATGTCGTCCACCTAAACCAGATCACATCATGGTACTATCTTTAATTGGACCAAAAAGTTGTACATATCCTTAGAGTATCTATTTTGGTCCATTTTTATATGCATTTGGAATTTCGTAAAACAACTTATAATAGTGGAATTGTGAGTCCATAATGCAATTAGCAAATAATAAATCCAAGGAGCGTTTGATGTGAGTCATATTTCTATTTTGTTAAGAATCTCCCTCTTTTCTTTTGTTGAACGAGGCTGACAAATTCACTGTCGTTCTTCAATCCCACCTATCGCGCGGGTGATTCTAGCATTCATATTGGTACTCGAGCACTTTGGGCTCATAAAGATGCATAAAAAGGTTATCCCATTAATTATTGGTCGTCTTAATACGCCATAATGATATATAATATCTTAATAAAGCATATATCAGAATATTAGACAGTCATCAAAACAAAATATATGCTAACGTACACCTCACAGTCTCTCACTGTTCTTTCTTAGTCTTTAATTACAACATTTTTATATAAAACTCCATGCTGACAATATTGTCGGAGCACGGCCCCATGCCCATTATCTTGCATTTGGATTGAGATTTGAGACCATCAAGACTGAATTCGAACCGGTTCTTCTTGCTGTGTCGGGATTGGTAGGACACCCTTTTCCTGCAAGCTCTTGACGGTCTCATATAGGCATTGCTTCACGGGCGTGAACTCTAAGCCCAACTCCTTCAGCTTTTGGTTCGAGAACTTGTAGGGTTTTGCTCTCGGGTTCTTTTCATCCGAACACCTACATCACATTAATTATTCCACGTACTTATTTAACTTTGAGAATAAGAAATTAGAAAGTATTTCCAATATGTAAACAAAGTTTACTACTGAATTTATTTGCCTAAAATAAAAACATCAAGAAAGATACCAAGTTACTGGTAGCGCTGACAATTTTTAAGACGACTAACAAACCGGACAGGAATTAGACACGAAATTAACGAGTTAAGGTTGAAAAGTTTTACCCGTCTAATTAAATAGATCGGGTTAAAATTGATCTATATAATCTTATACCTATGCTTTAACACGATCTGAACCCGACGTGTGATATTTAGGGCTAACAATAATATGACCTATAAACTCAACACGAAATTAGCAAGTTAAAGTTGATCTATATAGTCTTTTATCCATGACATTGACAGGACACGATCCGAATCTGATATATGAACACGAATTGTCTATGTGTTTGAAATACACGTACATAAAACAATAAAAAGAGTATCTTCATCTCATAAATTGACAGGATCCCTAATTCAGACAGTAACTGTTGTGCAACTATGATAAAAAAAAACAAGGATCTACGGACATCATGTATACCTCATGCAGCGTTAAAGCCTTATGCATGGACTATGACTCAAAAGAGAAGGATTAATCAAATATAGATTACAATTGCATTTTTTATTTTGATTAGAAGGGTTGGCATCCGCATAAAGTTAATGCTTGTGATGGGACTATGGCAAAATACTTTTTTTTTATTAGAATAATTATTTTATGATTTAAATTAAATTGTACCGCATTTATATAATATTGTACATAATGTCACGTCAACGACGATGGTAGGATTGTAATCTTAAGTAGGAGTAGGTCAAAAGTATCGTAAAGAAATGCTTAAGTGTATGATTAATTTAATAAAGGTTCAATGCTTTTAAGTAGATGGATAAGCCAATCCCACGAGTGAAGAGTGAAGGATTAGGTGGGTGAAAGGTCCAAACCTTGCACGAGAAAAATAGCAAGGGAAGGGGCACTCACAAACAATAAATAAAATAAATAAATAAATAAATAAATAAATAAATAAAAGAAAAATAGGAAGGAGGGGGGGGACATGGGGATTTGGGTAACATCCGTCCGTATACAGTATGTTAACCCTACTAATCAACTTTATACGGTTAGCATTAACTTTATACGGATGCTAACCCTACTAATCAAAATAAGAAATGCAATTGTAATCTATATTTGATTAACCCTTCTCTTTCGAGTCATAGTCCATGCATAGGTTAAAATTCAAAATTGCTGACGCCCGTTCAGGTGGACGTCTAGCACTACTCCTACGGCAAGTATATGTTTGAATTGTAGGCAATTTGAGCCTATAAGGAAGGTAGATGTGATCCTTATTAATTCCTTACTCTATCATGTAATGGGGCCGGGGCTCTCACTGGAACCAACTCTCCAAATCCAAAAGCACAAACCCACAAACAAAATGATATATTTTACACTCGCTTAATTTGCGGCAGACGTGGGCAATGGGACAAGGGTCAGTGGAGGGACTCAAGGTCCAGGTTCGACAGAGACATGGGGATAGGTGGGTCGTTCCACTTGGCATTTAATAATTATTGGAAATTAATCTAGGATTTTTGATTTTCCATCGAGTTGTGGGGTTCAATCAAATCCTATAAAGACTAATTGAATTTAATATTCAATTTATAATATTGAAGCTATGTTTTAGGTAGACCACATACAAACGTCAAAGTTGGTACACCTACTACCCCCCTCCACCTAAACAAAATACAAAGCTTCGCATTTCTTCTTATCTACTATGCTACTCCACGTCCACAAATTTTTACACGTCTCCCAGTAGATTAATTTGTTCAATATATGGTCCTCCTAATTCCTTCTACTTTTAGCATAAACACTCTTTTAATAGAGCTAGTATTTTTTTAACCCCATAATTCCTCGGTCTTATGTCATATCTAGGTCTCTGATTTTCCTTTCTTTGTAATATTTTTTGGAAGACTAAATACAGTTTGGAGAGTGTTTAGGTGAGAAAATGTATAAATGTCCCTTTAAGCTTTTGATTAATTAATGTATATATGTTTTAGGTAGATCGCATACAAAATGTATATTCAGAATAGGAAATAGAAATAGTCAAGAGTTTCCAGAATGCACTAAAAAGAAAGATGAGCATGCAATTATTTATTTTAATGGGACCTAGAAAGTTTTCAACTCGTAGAAGAATATTATTCTGCAATTTACAAATTAGTAGTCAAAATTACTTCCACCGCGCGCGTTCTATTTCCTAATAAAGACATCAGTCGCTCTGGCGAACATCTGTGAAAAATTATATATATAAAACCATATAATGCTAGCTAGGTAAGGCCTGATTTAGCAGAGAAAATATATAATAATTTATTAATCATCTTTCAATGACATTATAATATAATATAATATAATATTATACTATGTTAGAATATAACTTAAATTATTAAATTAATAATTTTTTATATCAACTTAAACTTTAAAAATAAATGATAATTTAACATATTAGAATATCATCCAATCTAGAAATTTAAATTAATGAGTTGGAGCCCAATTCGATCTCTTCTGTTTAACCACTCATTCATTCTAATTAGAAAAAAAAAAAAAGTAATACTTCACATTATTCTTATACCTGAAAAAAAATATCTACTCAATTCTTTTTAATTAAAATTTATTATATTTAACCGCTAGCTCATTATAATTAACATATGTGTCTCACATGAGATTTAATTATTTTTTACTGACAAATAATAATCATAATAATTAGAAAAAAACATACTTGATGGGGATAGGATACTCAGGGAAGAGCTTGGCAAGAATCTGGACGACGTCTCCACGGTGAAGCACAGCCTCGGCGCAAAGGTAACGGCCAGAGGCAGAGGGAGTCTCAAGAACGAGGATGTGGGCAAGTGCCACGTCCCTAACATGCACATAGGCTTGGACCGAGTTAGCATATGTCTTTGCTGACCCGGTTAGGTATTTGAGGACGTGGACCACGCTAGCATTCACATTTGGCTGCAACAACGGTCCAAGCACCAAAACCGGGTTCACCACCACTAGATCCACCCCTTTCTCTTCCGCAACCTCCCATGCCGCCTGCTCCGCAACTGCCTTCCCATAGCAATACCAATTCTGCTAATTTTTTTTTTTTTTAAGGGAGTCAAAATAATTTTTTAAAAAATTAAAGTTAAAATCTTTTTATTTAACATTTT
>FXXK01000045.1:1010035-1020996 GCA_900184695.1 Betula pendula | reverse complement strand
CACCCAAACGAGCCCTAAGATGCTATTGGAGTAGGAACATAAGTGTCAACCTCCACCTTTTCTCCTATCATTTTGGCTTATAATTGAAACAATTTTATTCTAACACGTCATGTGTAATAAATAATGCTCTATTTCTTAATTTATTTATTTATTTTTTCAGAGAAAAATATTGACAGAGGTCAAATATAAAATACTCCTGAAAAGATAAAAATTAATTTTAACGAAACGTATCTCTCAACTAACAAACATAATCATATTTTCATCATTTTTTGTCCTAATATTTTGATAAAGGGTGTATTTGGTGTAGTAATTTAGTCGTTTCAAAACATACAGTTTGAAATTACAACATTAACTTTTAAAATCATACTTAATTTTATAAGATTTTCTTAACAATGTGTAACCTTGGTGTTCTTGCAGAACTCGAGGTCACTCCAACACGACTCGTCCACCACCACATCTGGACCCCTGTTAGGGTCCATGTACACTGCACCGATCGATGATGTAAACACTACACGCCGGACTTTCGTCTCCGCCGCTGCGATGATCACATTCTTTGTTCCATCCACAGCCGGTTCCACCATCAGTTCCTTCAAATCACAGTCACATTCACCATCAATTCTTTTTCTCATAAAGACAAAAAAATGAAAAAAATGAAAAAAAAAAAAAAATCTACATGTTATCTTAGTCTGACCAATAACAATACAAAAAATAATAATAATTAAATGGCTGTCCAAATCATTTTTGGTCATGCGTAATGATGACATGGACATTCTTCCTTCAAGTCTACACAAGTGGGGCCGACTATCCACCATACTAATGCAGGTGTCCCTACATACAGGACCCGCTACCACAAAAACATTTTTCAAGGTAGTCATGCATGACACAATGATGATGTCAACTAAGTTTTCTTTTTCTTTTTCTTTTTTCCTTTTTTTCGGGTTCGAAGCGATGCCTCGACCAATGACATATTAATCTAAGCTATCTTTCAGAAAAAAAAAAGAAAAAAGAAAAAAAGAAAAATCAAAGCTATCTTTCCTTTTGGTAATTTCCAAGAAGCAACCAAATAGAAAATGAGAGAGAGAAGAACTAACGGGATCATCAGTCACGGGTGAGGCGGTGTGAATGACACCATCACAGCCATCAATGGCCGCCTTAAGGCTCTCGTAATCCAGAAGATCAGTTTTCCATAAAGTTAATCTCTCCGTAGCTCCTTCCAGCTCTTTCAAATGAGCATTCTTCGGATCATCTAATCACCATTAAATAAAAAAAGAGACACTGATTTAGTATAATATAACCTATAATCAATTAGCGAGATATATATATAAATATATAATTTGTCCAACTTAATTGATTACCTGGATTCCTTAGAGTCCCTTTCACAGTGTAGCCTTTTTCAAGGAGAAGTTTCACGATCCATGAGGCAATGAAGCCGCCGGCGCCGGTGACGCACACAGTTAGGCCGGAAGCTGATGCGCAATCAACTGGCATCTTGGGTTTCTCCAGGGAGATATGTCTGCCAAACTATTTGGGTCGGTTGGAAAATGAGAGGGGAAGAAGGTATTGTGTTTTGGAATGGAAGGAAAGAGAGGCACGAGGAGAATGTGGACAAGTGTCTGGCTTTTATAGAGAAAGAATCACTAGACTCACCTACTACGGGTAAAAAGCTAAGAGATAAATCGAGAAAAAAAGGGTCTGCCTCACTTCTACGTGCCCGATTCAATACTCACCGTGTAAGGATATGATTAGGATTGCTAAGAGAAATAGAATTTTAAAGTTGAAAAAGGGTTTTTTAACAATTTTTTTTTTTTTTTTAAGGTTTTTTTAAAGGGGAACGCTACAAAATTATTATTATTATTGATTTATTTATTTATTTTTTCTATCTTTTAAAATTACAATTGGATCACATTGGGACCACAGATTCAATGGTGATTTTAAAAAATAAAATGATGAAAAAATAATACTAGTAGATGTAACATTTTTCTTTTTTAAAAGTGTGATTTGACAATTTTTAGAGTAAAAAGTTAAAGAAGTATTTTTAGAATTTTTTTTACCAAACATGTCAACTTTTTATTTGACATAGCCTTTTAGATATTAAAAGTACATTTTTAAGCTTTTTAACACAATCCCAAATAAGTCTTAAGTTATGCATTTCTTTTAAAAACAATTTCTTTGCCTTCTCTTTTACAATGGATTATGCTTTTACAAAAGTATTTGTTAGAGTGATGCCAAGTATGATATAAATATCTTATAAAACTTATGTGGCTAATTTTTAGATAAGCTTTTAGCTTTAAAAAAAAAAAAAATTGAATGACTATTAGACTTTGATTGAATATATTTGTAAGATGTTTATGTGGTATATATCATTACTTAATTTATTAAGAATAAGTATAGTAATTAATGGCGCCCCAAATGAATGCAGTGGAGTAATGTTAATTTTTTCACCCACATCAAATGCTTTTAGGTGGATAAATATTGTTATATGTACTTCAAAGTGTTTATTCTCAAGTGTACTTCTTGATATGACAGTAAAAAATTATTATTATTGTCATATACAAATTAACCTGCCTAAAATTTAATAGTGATTTTTATATTAAGTTATAAGTCATATTCAAAGAATTTTCCTTTTGAATACAAAATTTTTCTAGTTTGCTATAAACATGTAAAAAAAAAATTAAAAAAAATAAAAACTTGGCATCTCGTTCAAATTATGCTCGATGAAGGTATTTTATGGAATAAATTCATCGATTATTATATCTGTAGTAAAATCATTTTTTTAGCAATTTCTTTCTCAATATAAACTACCAAATGATCTACAAGAAATTCATCTTCAATTCTAATATGTAATCTAGTTATTACAAGTTTCATGGCATAAAAAGCTTGTTCAGTAATGATGGTAGAAACAGAAAAAACCAATACCAGACGAATCAACCTATCAATCAAATAATAATGAAAAAGTGGTAGAAATTTTAGATTTTTGAACTCGAGGTGTGGCTATGCCGCCACCTATACCTTAAACCCACTCAGCAGGTTTTAGTGAACAACCACCGGACACGCTAAACTAACCCAGTTCAACATCAACCACCGCATGTTTCACGTCGTGAAGTTTCACCTGCAATAAGTGTATTGCGTATCCATGTCTCTCACCTCCTATCTACTTCCCCACAAACGGCCACACGTATGCTTTCTAAATTATTCCAAGGAGCTTAATTCGCAAGATGCCACCTTCCAATGAGAATACGTACCTACATTCTACTAATTAAAAATAAAAAAAACTTATTTATAAAAATAAAAACCAAGACAAATGAGTTTTTGATGTCGACGGGATCATTACTTGGAAAAGGGTAGTATAATATTGGAAAAAAATATACAAATACTTTCTTCAAACTACACTTGTGTAATATCTCCCTATCCTAAATTGCAGAAAACTATTTTTAATTGCAGGTGCCCATTATTCATTTCGACCTTGCAAAAATCTACATCAACATAATTAAATATGATTAAATTCACAATATAGCGGCAACAATAACCTTATATTTTGTAGTGATCCTTTAACCTATACAGTATGATTTGCCCTAATGGAATGTTTGATTTGTTTGTTGCCTTGGTGTGGTAAATTCTATTCCAGCCTAGCTAACATGGATCAAACATCCATGTCCTTGAACATAGTAAAATAATAATGCTTGATAAGCTTCAGGGTAAAATTTTGCACATGAGATGGTAGTATAAGACAAGAAGGTAGGTCGTCAAATACAAACAAGGGTCTCCATTGGGCTACTGCTATTTTTTTTTAATATATATATATATATATATTAATATATATTATAATATATATATATATTGGGTGATGTATATTATTTTTAAGGTGTCGTAACCCTCTTCTAAAGAATTTTTTTTGTTTTTTTTTTTCATTTGCAACGTATACTTGCCGACAAAACACAATGTGTTATTGTTTATGAGAATGTCAAATACATCTGTACATGGCATAATTAATAGAAGTTGATATAAACAAAAAGACTGGTTAGAAAATGTCACAAATTGTCGACGGTCTTCTTTTTTAACTACAAATGAGGTGGAATTCTCTTCTTATATTTAATATGGGAATTAGTATTTGACTCGACAAAAACTTCATCAGCTTCTTATGGGAAAGGCTAGCTCCCCTCCAATTGGAAACCCTAATCTCTTCTTCTAATTTTTAAATGAAAGGATGCCATGTATAAAGACCAAGTAGCTCAGAAGGCTCACTGTCGTGCTCTTCACCGCAAGAGGGATCGCCAGCCAAGTTGACGCCGCACTTATGCTAGTAGCGGTGGCGGAAATTTAAAAGGTAAAAGTTGAGAATTGATTAATTTTGTAAGGGGCCACATTTGAAAAAAAATATTTGTATGTGAAGTCAATAAACGAAATTTGTTTGGTAACATTTTGAAAAACGTTTTTGAAAAATAAAAAATTAAAGAGTGTTCCTCAAAATAAAAGAAAAAAAAAATTATTGCGATTTACACTCTACGATGGTGGCCGTGTGGTGGAAACCACCATGAGGTCGATGGACATTTCTAGTACCCACCATGGAGCCTTCGAAAGTTCATGATAGTCATCGTAGGCTGCTTGAAGGTCATGGTGGCTGCTGCAGGGCTGCCATAAGTGCATGGTTATGGCTGTGAGCTGCCAGAAGTTCCTAATGATTGCTGCAGGGGCAAACGTAGCATTTGAAGTTTTGACGATAAAACTAAAAAAATTAAAAATTTGAGGGATCAAAATTTAATTTTATAGGATTATAGGGGCATTTTTTTTTTAAAAAAAAAAAAAATTGGGAAAGAGCCAATATGTAGCTCTGCCCCTGGACCACCGAAAGCTCATGGAGGCTATCGCAAGGTTATCGAAAGTTCATCTAGAATGTAGCTTAATTGAAATAAAAATGATTAACATTAATTTTTTTATGCAATTGATGCCCATATGCACCTAAGTCTTATAAAGCTTTGACAAAATATTATTATAATTTTTTAGTACATTCAACAAAACAAACAACAAACTGAATAGCAAGCCAAAAAGAGACAGAAACTAAAAGTTAAACAGGAAGGAGTGGATCTTTTCCACTACAAATAGGGATAGAAAGAGGGGGAGAAAAAAAAAAAGAGTGGGAATGCAATCAAAATGAGATCTAATCACGACCCAACAAGCCACGTGATGGGTGCAGAAGTTGGCACTTTTGTCAATTTTTTGAGCCTCCCAAAAGGAAGAGGCCAAAATCAAGGAAATAGTGTCAAATATCAAGCCTACAATCTTTTAATCTTAAACTATGAAAGGATGTTGCAAAGCCATGATAACAACTAGAGAGTCTCATTCCAAAGTAAAATTAGTGAGATTGAGTGAGAATGCCAAGGAGGCTGCTAGGAGAGCAACTAGGGCCTCGTCATAATTGGGATCTCAAGAATGATTAATTTGATAAACAACTTTGATGATTCAGCTAGTGGAGTTTCAGTAGACTGCAGCTTGAGCAGAGAAAGTATCTCTAATAGCTGTATTGAAATTAATTTTGAAAGAGCCAACAATTGGGGGAAACCATTTCTCTTTCACAAGTAAAGTGCAAGCTTTCCAAGCAACTAAGTGTTTCAAAGCAGTTTTTTTGATTGAGCCAGCCACACCCAAAACATCTGGAGTAATACCATCATGAGCTGCCATGTTCCTATAGAACCAGAGAAGATCACAAAGCACAGCAGCAAAAATCTAAGACGAAGGCGTATCTTTAGGGGGAATACCAAAAGAAAAAGAGGGCTTAAGAATGCCTTTGATCCAGTTCGCTAAACTAAGATGCGACTAAGTTAAGGAATCAAGAGGCCAAAAAGAAAAGATCCAAGCAACCCTAGCAAAAGTGCAATGAAAAATAAATGAGTAAGGGCACCTTCATCTAGTTTAGCAATCCAAATCGGAGAGGGGGATAGGAAAAATAGCATTTAGCCGAGCCTTGGAGGGGAGAATATCACAAGCTAATTTCCGCAAAAAAGCTTTAGCTTATCATTTAGACGAAGTTCCACAAAGACTTCCAGGAAATAGCTTCCAAAGAAGGATTGGTTAAACTAGGTTTAAGACTATTGAGAAGCTTGAAAATCGAGAGAGTAGAGAAAAGACCATTTGTGAAAAAAGTCCACATGAAATTTTAAGAATTTCTCTAACACTCAAATGATATAAAAATGTTAAGGAGGAGGGGGAGATTCCAATAAGGGACTCTCATTGGAATGTTGATGGTCTCAAATTTCTCATTTTAACATTTTAAAAATCAAATGTTACAAATATTTATTTTGAGTCTTTTTTTTTTCAATCAAATTGGGGAAGGGTTATAAAGGATCAAAACTCCGAAAAATGGGTGGAATCCCCAACAATAAATCCAAAATGAAAATAACAGTACAGAAGTACAATCAAATAGGAAAGACATTGTCAAAATTCGAATCAAGCGCCGATGACGAGGTAGCATTGTCTCCGCTATAAGATCGAACCACAGTAGCACAGAGAGACAAAAACCCAATAAACACAATAGAAAATACATAAAATAAACACAAAAGGCGGTAGAACAAAGGCAAAACAACAACATATATACAAAGGAAAAACTATAAAAACAACAAAAGATCCAACAAACATTAGCGTCTTTGAAGTGGGGATGGTGGTCAGAGCACACTAACCGGCGTGTGGCATGCAAATCAGAGCCTGAAGGCCAGGGGCTGGAAGCCGATGAACATGGTGGGCCAGTGCGTTGGAGAGCAGGATTGGCAGAGGAAGCTAGATCTAGTTTTGAAAAAAAATAGATCTAACAACCCAACTAGTTCCGATGTGATGGAGGTAGGCGGCGTGGAGCAGTGCAGTTGTTACGCCCCCAAAATTGATTGATTAAATAATCAATTTAGAGTGTTACTCATAGCACTTTCATACTAATTAACTTGTAATTAGTTGAAATTACTACACAAATACTAATTATCAAAATAAACTATAGTGGAAATCGAAAAGAAACTGATATGAGAAAATTTTAAATACCCTTAAGAACAACAATTACTAGCATCAATTTTCAACACAGAGCTTTCAAGAATTAATATCTAAAATACAACCGACTATTCTAATCAAACCTGACCAAATGGGCTACTCACTTGGCCTCTTCATCCTAGTGAAAATGTCCGCTCCAAAAGTCCACCAACCTGCAAAACACCAAAAACTTTCAGTGAAAAGTAACTACGTAAATCCATGACTTAGTAAATAAATTTTCAAGGAATTTTTTATGCGATGAGTCTTCAGTATCGAAAACGTATTCATAAACTTTAGGAAAATCTTAGAGAATGGATGAGTTTCATAAAAATTTCATAGGTGTTGACTATCCTATTACGCTAATACCAAATGTTTTTAATGATTTAGAGAGTAAGAGTAAATTTTAGGGCCAAATCACATTTTAATGCACGACTCTCCTACATAAAGTTCTCTCCAGGTTTTATTCGCAAATAAGCCATTGTGCACATGAATGTACCTTTACAGTTCGACAATTCACATTCAAATCTTGCAAAGTGTTAAAAACCCAAAGAAGCGACCTTTCACCTGAAATCGTATTCTTCAATGTACATGAGAAATTATTATGGATGTACCCAATACCCATGGACCAAATACCCCATGGAAAACCCAAAAATAAAAAATAAAAAACCACATACCAACAAAAACAAAGGACAAGCAGGAAAACAAGTAAACACAACCCAAAAAACGAGTAATCTAACAACACAACCCCAAAAACATGAATCCAAGACTCTTAGAGATACTTGATCTGAAGAGTGTGATGATGCAGAGAGACTGACTCTAAAAGGATGAGAGTCCAAGACTTGAGACTTAAAACTCTCAAGTCTGTGTGGTGCAAGCATGAGTGAGAACTGAGAGAGTGAAAGCCGAGGAGAATTAAACAAAAACCCTATATCAAATAATGTCATTTTGTATATAATAATAATAATAATAATAATAATTATATAAGGCTAGGCAGTTAGCGATTTTTTCCAACCACCTATAAAAGCGGTTATTAACCGTCTTTGCCTACCTCTAAAACTGTTAACCGCCCCGCTCTAGGCGATTAACAGTTTTCCCAAATGCCTACAAAAGCGGTTAACGGTTATTAGGTGATTAATAATTGTCTGCTTGTACACCTCCAATCTTGAGAGAATTTCAAGAGAAATGTTATTTTGCATTCTTCGAGTATACTCGGTTGACATGGGATACTGAATCCACCTTTAGGTTAATCTTAATTAAAATGAAAATAAAATAAAATTCAAGAGTAAATTGAGCATGCTACTTCAGCTGAGTATGTTGAGAGACTGCTAATTAAGAAAGTGCAAAATAAGCTTCTATGTTGTTTCAATGAAGTTTGAAAATATTACCCAAGACTCCAACAACACTTAGAAGGGGGTTGAATGCATGTTCACAAATATAATGCAGAATTTAAAAATTAAAAGAAAAATTATGAAAGCAATAAATGAATCAACACAAATAATTTGATGGCGAAGTAAAAACTTTATGAAGAATTCTTCAAAAATAAAACTACTCACATAACAAAGTTGACTTTGGCATCTAGTATATGTCAAATGTGGATAGAGGGAATGCTAGAGTTCATAGTGAAAATGCAAGAGAGAAGATGCTTTATTTAATGTTGTTGTCTAGATGCCAGAGACAAGCTTTATTAGTGGAGGAAGCTTGGGAATTTCAATCAGAATAAATACTTGAATGGGACAATTACTCAAGTAGAATTTGTAAGAGCGCATTTGGTATTTCGATTTTTTAAATAAATTTAAATTGTAAAAAATATATTGTTTAGAAATACGTTTTTTTAAAAATTGTGATTTGAAAATGTAGAAAAATCTATATTTTCAAATTGCAAGCAAAATGGTACGTTTTTAAAAACATATAATTTTTAATGTTTAAAATGCTATTTTACTAAACGTTTAACTGCATTTCTAAAAATCACATTTTCAAATCGCACGTTTTAAAATCGCAAATCCAAACAGTAACACCCCAACTTAGATTAAAGTAACCTAATTAAATGGATTACATGTCATTAATATGTTAATTAATTTTATTAATAATGATAAGAGTGAAATATATCTTCAAAGTTAATTTTAAGAAGTGTTCGTTTTAATTTTGCCTCCCACACCTAAAATTCTAATTTTGCCCCTATATGGGGTTGTTAGCTTATGGTTATGGCGTAGAGGATGAGCTGGTTACGAGTTGAATGAGTAGTTTTGCAATCGGAAAATATATATGTGTACAACCATTGTAAATCAAAGTTGTGCACAAAAATTTATCCAACTATTGGGTGCCACATCCAACTTTTATATGCAGTTAATTTTATGGAAAATATATATATATTTTTTTTGAAGATATGGAAAATCAATTATTAAAAATGAAGTTTGTTCACAATTTATGGAATTTTCGTGCCAAAAATATCATCCTATTATTTTATTTTTTGTATGAAATTCATGATCATCTCTTTGCAATTAAATAGGCAATATTTGTTCACATTTTATTTTGTGTTGTTGTCCTTTAGGGAAAGGGCCCTGAAGAAGTGACTTGTTGTCCTAAGGTTGCACTTGCACCACTTTAATTGTGTCGCCACGTTCAATTTTTATTTTTAATTTTGGGTTAAAAATCTTACATAAATATAGCCGTAGCATCTTTCATAAAATCCGCCCTCCCCGTAGTACTCTCTCTCATGACTCCATACCATGTTCGTACCTAAGATTTTATTTAGGACATGTTTGGTACGAGGAATGACTATTCTATGGAATAGTCTTTATCAAGTATGGAATGAGTGTAATGCATTAACCTTGAAATAGTCATTCCGATGGTCATTAATGAATAATTATTCCTTTAATTAAGGGAATAACTATTCTTGTTAACTTAAGAGGAATGACAATTTCCACAATTGAAGGAATAGTCATTCCATCATAGCCATTATAATAGTTATTTTAAAGTTAATTTACTCTACTAATTTCATTCTTAATAAGAACTATTCCAAGGAATAGCCATTCCATATACCAAACATAACCTTAATTTTGCTTTTATAGATGTTATATTATGTTGTACAAACTCCACTCGAATTTGGTTTGTTTTTTAAATAAATTGAGCTTAATATAAATTTAAGCTCATTTATTAAGGATGTCAAACTCGTATAAATTAACTTAGCTTGACTCATATAATCTAAAAAATTTTATAACTTCAGTTTTATTATTTTTATAATATTGTTCTTAACTTCATAATGAAAATACCTCGAGTATTTAAAACAATAAAAGAGAATTCTATTCCTATGATAAATATAGCTTGCATCATTGTAATTGTAAGTTAATATAGGGCTCCATTTGTTTCGATGGAAAATGATTTTCAGGAATCATTTTTCTTGTTTTTTGGTGTTTGGTGGGGCGTAAAATAATAGTCAACGAAAATCATTTTCAGTTTGACCGAAAAATCTTCTTTAATTTCCGTAAAATGGTTTCTCCTTTTTAAAACTGTAAACTATTTTTCGAGTTTAAGCGTCACATTCTCAAATTGGTAGATCACAGCTAAAACACTATCAGACCCCGCCAAAACCCGATCGAGACATCGCCAGGACCCGCCTAGAAAATTTCCAAAATCCGCCCGGAATGTCATAGAGACCCGTTCGGGACATCGTCGAGACCCACCCGGGACATTTTTGGGACCCACTAAGGACATCACCGGGACCCACCCGACACATTTTTGAGACCTGCCCGAGACATTTTCGGGACCCGCCCGAGATATTTTCAGGACTGCCCGGAACATTTTTTAGACCCACCTGGGACATTTTTAGGATCCGCCCATGACATTTTCGGAATCCGTCCGGGACATTTTCAGGACCTGCCCAAAACATTTTCGGGACCTTCCCGGGACATTTTCGGGACCCGCCCGGGACATTTTTGGGACCCGCCCAGGACATTTTC
>FXXK01000045.1:946205-1004190 GCA_900184695.1 Betula pendula | reverse complement strand
AAAAAACATGTGTTTTTCACATGCTAAGGGATACATGTCATTTTATTAGACTGGTTTGTAGTTAATTGCTATAAACTAGTTTATAGCTAATTTCTGTCCTTCCCAAAAAACCTTAATAGATTTTAATGTTAAATGCCATTTTAGTACCTGTGATCTGTGCCAAAATCAAATAGACTACTTAGTTTCAAAAAGTGACACAGGTAGTACCTGACTTTAATCGAAAAACCTACTTGGTACTTCTGTCACAGTTCCGTCAATATATTTAACAAAACTCCACTGAAGCTGCGCTAAAATGCCAACACCTATCTTCGAGCGTTACATGTGTACGACACCTAGACATATCACAGGGAGATACCTATGATTTATATGCCACATGTAAAATAAATAATAATTGTTTTTTTAAAAAAAAGTCGAATTCCTAAAATCTCGAGGCATTTATCCCTGTCTCGTTCAACCCTTAGGTTTTCAAAAAAACACAGTGACTCATTTGGTGTCCCGATACACCGGCCAACGACTTGTAAAAACTCGAATTCGAAGGTAGAAACTCGTGCACAAATCCAATACTCTCTTACTTTTTTTGTGTGTGACATCTTTCATAGAGTACGAAGACTTATATATGTATGAGTTTTGAAAAAAGAACTTTTTATGTTGTTGCTATAAAATAGTACCCAGATATTGGTTGTTTGGGTTCACAAATTTTGTCTATTTTGGCCTTTTTTTATTAGCTTTTGTAGGGCCCCTAAACCAAAAATCGTTGTCGGTTGCTTTACTTTGTGGTCTCTAAAATATGACACATTATACTCGTGGTTTATTGGGTGGATGGTATTGCACTTATGGTGGTTTGTCCCCATGTACCATGGTTGTCATTACTGATGGCCCCAGTGACCTAACTTGAAGAAAAGTTTTTACTTTGGCAATTGAAAATGAGCAAAATAAAGTTTTATACCTCCACATAACCTAGGCATTGACAATGAACAACTATGGTCCACACTTAATGGGATTGTGGCCTAAGATGACTATGAGAATGGCATTTTTTTTTTTTTTAAGGCCAATGCATGCTAATTTCTTTTGTAGGTTATACATTGCCTCATTTGTTTTTTAGGCTAGGCCAATGCATGCTCATTTTGTTTTTTGTTTACAGCTAATTTTGTCCATACATGGTGCAAAAATGGCTATGCCATTGGTAGATTTATTAATTTACAATGGAGGATCAATGTCTGGAAGAATGTTCGAATATGAAGGAAGAGATGTGTTGGATGTATGAGACATAGATGTAGACCGGCTTTGTTTCATGGACATTGAATGTCTAGTGCAAAACCATATACTACAAAGGTATAAGGACAATGATACGATGTACTACAAGTTCGATGAAAACGATTATGAATGTATCCATTCTCTTAGAAGCGATTAGTGCATAATTAAAATGTTGAATGAGTTGGTGAGTGGCAGAAGGCGTAAGTTGCACATATATGTAGAGCTACCTGAAGTGGCAGCTAAGGTTGTCATTGATGACTGCGATTTAAGAAAATCATAAGTGCCCGACTTTCCTAGACAGAAGTTGGGGAAACATCAATGCAGCCACCAGAACCTGAACAGGGTACACCGCAACCTTAATAGCCGCTACCACAACCTCAACAACACCCACAACAACCTGATGTACAAGTTGATGGTCTCCCTCTTAGTGATTTTGAACAAACAGACAATGATGAACTTGAAATATGCAATGAGAAGACTGATAAAATAGTGAAGGCTGCTAGGAAGGCAACAATGAGATGATTTCAGCCATGGGTTGGTCCATGTTCATCAACCTAAAAAATGAAAGGAGCTGAAGTTAAATGGGAAGATCTGGATGACTACTACCCTGATAGTGCAAAGCTAATGATCTTGGAGAGTGATTTTGATGAAGCTGAATAAGGGTCTTCAAAACGTGTTAGAAAGAATAAGAGGTATCTCGAGTGGAATGATGTCCATAATTTGAAACAAAAAGTAAGCTTGTCCCTAGGGTTGAAGTTCACTAACCCATTGAGTTTAAGGATGTATTGAGGTTATACGCAATTAAAGGAGGATTTGGTTACAACTATTTGTACAACGAGACAAAACGGGTGACCGCCTTTTGCAAGAGGAAATGTGGTTGGAGGATTCATGTATCTTGGATGAATGACCGCAAGGCTTTTCAAACCAAAACTTTTTTTGACCACTACAATTGTGACAGCCACTATAAGAACAAAAGGGCAACAATCATATGGGTTGCCAAAAGATACTTAGACAACATTCGGGACCAAGACAACTTGAAAGCATCATCTTTGAAAGAAATGATTAGAAGTCAATACAACATTGAGTTTACTTTGTAGAGTTGTCACCATGCAAAGAGAATGACATTGTCCATACTTAATGGGAGGCATGATGAGCAATATAGACACAAAATGGAGTATGGAATGACAATATTGGAGTGGAATCTTGGCAACTTAGCGTACGTGTAGAGGGATGAAAGATTCTTCTAGGGCATGTATGTTTGTTTGGCAGCATATAAGAAAGGATTCTTGGCAGCATGTTTTTTGAAGAGTTAGTTTGGTGGACAGTTGCATTCCACAATTGCTCGAGATGCTAATGATGACATATACCCTATAGCTCTTGATGCTTGTGAGGCTGAGACAAGAGAGACTTGGACATGGTTTCTTAGTACATTGTTGGATGATATTGGGAGTCTCGCTAACCATAACCATAAGTGGGGCATTCATGCCGGATCAACAAAAGGTATCTAATTGAACTATATAATATGTTTGAGTGTTTCTTAGAAGGCACCAAATAATTTATTTTTTCATACATAGGGACTGCTTGATGTGTTAGATTTTTTATTGCATGGTCATGAGCATAGATTTTGTGTAAGGCATTTACATGCAAACTAGAAGAACAAATGATTCAAGGGCAAGGCTTTTAAGGATGCATTGTGGAGTGCAACTCCGGCTTCAAATCAAGCACAGTTCTATGCATGAATGTCATCAAGGGTATGGATGCTGAAGCCTTTGACTACCTTAACAAGATAGACCCGAAGTTGTGGTCAAGACATGTTTTTAGTTCTGACAGTTGCAGTGACATTCTGCTAAACAACATTGCGGAGTCATTTAACCCTTGGATCTTGGAAGCAAGAGAAAAACCTATTCTGACTATGATGGAGATTATAAGCCGACAACTAATAAATAGGTTCACTCAGAAAAGGGTTGGAGCTGCTAACTTAACAAATGTTATTTGCCTTAAGATTGTAAAAAAGTTGGAGCGAAACAAGAGCGATGCAAGGAACTACATTTGCCATTGGGGTAATAATCTTGAGTTCGAGATTGAACATATGAATTATGTAAGGAGAGTGGTTGATTTGAGGACAAGATCTTGTGGGTGTGGTAGGTGGCTGCTGAATGGGATTTCCTGCTCTCATGCATGTAGTGCTATATACTTTCATAGGCATGTCCCAAAGGATTACATCAATAAGTGTTACCCGACGTAAACGTACTTGAATTCATATGCACTAGAAATCCATCCTATGTTTGGACCTAATGAATGGCCTCTTGATCATGGTATTGAACCTATAGAACCCCATTCTTATTGAAAACAAAGGGGTAGGCCGAAAAAGTCGAGACGTAGAACCCCTTATGAAAATGAGTCACAAGAAATTGTTAATGTAACTAGAGAATGATATGATGTAACATGTGGAAACTGTGGTAAAAAAATGTCACAATGCTAGAAGTTGCAAACAGCCAAAAAACCCTAATAGGAAGAAGTGGCAAAAACGGTTAGAGTTCGAAAGCTGAATATTGCAACCAATGTAAGTTTTTTAGAACAAATCATTAAATTATTTTTCGTAAATATTTACATCAATCCTTACTAATTTGACATTCTGTTACTAACACCAATGTAACTTATTGTCTGTCCACAGCATGAAGGCTCAACTACAATTCAAGAAAATGACAATGTGAAACCCACAAGCATAGAAGTGGTTGTATGTTTTTTGCAAGTTTTTTTTTTTTTTGGGAATTCATTCATTCTTTGCCACTTTGGATGCCTTTATTTTTGGAACTAACATTGGTGCACTTCGTCATAATGTTATGTTAGTAGCATGAACCCCAACATGTGGGTATCTCACAAACATCGGCAATAACAAGTAGGTCTAAGGTTAGGAGGTCGAAAAGGGCAACTAGGGTAAGTAGTTTGTATTATGTGTTTGGGAAAGATGGTTACTATTATGTTGAAATCTTAAGACTTCTATTTTGTGGTAATAGTGGTGTAGGCTAAAGATTCGCAAGAAGTGAAACATGATAACATAGGATTAGGACAATGTCAACATGCAGCCATTCAGTAGGAATGTGGTAATCAAGACAAAATTTATGTGTTGAGTTTTTTTTTTTTAATGGTAGAATAGGTGCGACAACTTTTGGGACATGTTTTATGTTACATATATTTTGGGTAACTAGTACAATTATCAATGACATCTATGTTTATAGAACAATTTTTTGTGGCTATATTTTGTTTAGGGCCTTTATTTTTTAGTATGATAGCATTTAAGTGTTGACCATTTGAACAGTATGAAAGATTGTAAAAGGTTTATGGCAATATTGAAATGTTGACAATTGAACAATGTATCATCAGATTGTATGTTGATAGAGATTGTCTTTTAATGAACATGCTCAAAACAAGTTGTTGACCATATTATTTTTATACCATTGCAAACACCTCAATATAGACACACAATGAAAATGTTAGGATTTCATTACATATTTCAACTGACAATATTACAATAGTCTAAGTATTCCATTACACAATAAATAAATAAATAAATAAAGTTTTACTCTAAGTGCAATACAAACAATCAGCAAAGACAACATCAAAATTAAGATTAACATTTTTTCTCTTGGCCTATATACTCATTTTCCTTCAGTAAGTAATGAACCCTTTCTGTGTATATGTATGTAACCTTCCCTCTTCAGTTGCTTAATCATTTCCATATGGATTTATCAGTAATAGGAAAAAAAAATATTACAATCCCAACAATATGAATGTTTTTTTCCACTTGATGCAGCCCTAAAACTTATTGTCTGTGGATCGTATCAGGTGTAGCCCCAAAAATGCCTTTCAGGGTTCTCCTCATTCCATGAAGTCTTCAATGGTGCAGTTAAGCTGCACTTACAAACCAAAGACACCGTACCACACCCAACATAGGAAGAGCCTGAATATGACTTTGTCGTTAACTGCTATTGGCACCCACAATTCATCACTTTCTTTTTCGTACCAAAAGAACAAAAAAAAAGCAATGATCTAGCAGAACATACACTCTCTTTGCCATGACCATCTGACATTATTGTAAACATCAGAGCTGCTTACGGAGCTTCTTCCAATTAGAGAATATCTTGTCGAGACAGAAGTTGACTGAGTGACGGAATCAGTCGATTTGGGAAGACAATCCTAGAAGCAAAGTTCCTACTCGAAGAGAAGCAAAGCTCCAACTCAAAGAAGAACAACTAGAGTTCTTCTCTTTTGTGGTCGAATGAGACAAGGATAAATGCCTCGAGATTTTAGGGATTCGACTTTTAAAAAAACAATTTTTTTTTTTTTTTTTATTTCACATGTGGCATATAAAGCATAGGTACCCCTGTGATACGCCTAGGTGGCATACACATATGGCGCTCGAGAACAGGTGTCGGCCTTTTAGTACGGCTTACATGGAGTTTCATTGAATGTATTGACGGAACAGTGACAGAAGTACTAAATGGGCTTTTTCAGTTAAGGTCAAGTACCACGTTACTTTTTGAAATTGAGAGGTTTATTTGATTTTGGTGCAAATCACATATACTAAAATGGCATTTAACCCTATATTTTAAATCATTTCCAAATGTCGGTTTAGTCATATTCCCGATAATCCATATTCTCAGGCATCATATTACTAAGAATATGAATGTTGGAGGGAATGTTAGATTCTCATAGCAAAACGCCACGTTAGTTTCATCAAACAGACATTTCATTTGTACTTATCCCTTTAAATTACCATTTGTTGCTCCTCCCCTCCCCCCCCCCCCTTTTTTTTTCATTAAGTGGCACCATTTGTTTGTGTTTGACATTAAAATAGATGGAAAATATTGCAAATGTCCTGTGCGCACATGCAAATTTTTTATTTGAAATACCAAAAATACCTTGATTTTAAGAGCTAAAATGTCAAATTTATTCTTCCAAAAAAGATAAAAACAACAAAATTAAATAAACTAAAAAAAAAAAATAGACTTTGGAGGTGGCCAAATTTTCCCCACCACATTGGGGTTGCCACCCCCAAACACCTTAATGGGGAGGCCAAACCATCACCTTAGGACCAAAGAGTGGCCAACCAAAAAGAAGACTTGGATGTGATTAAATTGCTCCTGTAAGTTTGTAATCCTAGAGGGGTGATTCAGCCACACCCTACATTTCTTTGGAGTGGCGAACTACCCCATCGAGTTAGAGAGTGGTTTAGGCACCCACAAAAAAGAAAAATTAAGGGTAACCGAACCAATTCCTAGGGAATGATTGGGCTACCCCAAGAGGGTAGTGGTTGGACCTTTTTTCTTTTTGTTAAAAAAAGATATTTTTCTATGAATTTTTTCTACAAGCTTTAAAGTTATATGAATAGGCTCCTGACTTAAGCCTATGTGCCCCAGACATTTGTAAGAATTTTTTACAAATCAACCTCTATGAGTAAGTAACACGTGTCCTTTAAACATGTGAGAATCGTGTGCTTTCTTATTAATACTATTAAAAAAAAACATTTGAGAAACACGTGCTATTAAAATAACATATATTTCTCACATGCTAAAAGACACATATCACTCTTAAAGTTTGATTTGTAAGAAATTTCCTATAAACTAGTTTGTAATAAATGTCGGTAAGAAATTTCTGGCCATGCAGCCTACCGAATTCTCTATAATATTAAATATGATGTGTCTTAACTTGGCGGCAATTATACTTTCGAATTTTGATTGTTTGTAGATAATGAGTCAAATTTGACTCCATCTCATCGTAATAGCCTGACTGCCTGAGCACAGGTCAAAAGAAAACCTTCAATTGGGATATTTACGTGGCTGAATGTCAGCCTTTAGATTTGACTCAAGTCGACGTCACACGTTTGACTCTAAATGAGAACAAACTGGAGAATCTTCAAAAGACTTGAAGAAAAGGTAAGCAGAAACATAGGAAAGTTGTAATACAAAACCCAGTCTCTTTTGAAGGCAAAAACCATCCTATGCTTGCCCCTGCAACTACATGAGAAACAAAAGAAAGAGACTATAACCGATGATACTTCCCCTGTACTAAACCCAAAACTTATAAGCCTACCAGCCTGTGTCTGTCACTACACACCCCTATACACAATCTTGTTAAGACTCAGGCAAACAAAACTACCTCCCTTTCTCATATTTACCTGTTAAGTTAAAGGAATCCCTTGGGCAAGGTTATAGTCTTAGGTATGCTCTGCTTTGAGCTACTACCAGTCTTTAGTCTCCCAATACTCAACTTGCCACTAGATTTTTGGCGGCCATAATCCTTGGATCCATCATAAACAATAACATGTTTATAAAGCTTCGGATCATCCGCAGAATTACCGCCAGATTTTGTACGTCCGACTTTGGATATGCTGACCAAATCTCCACTCCTGGAAAGCCTTGAGAATTTTCAGTTTGGAGGCCAAATTTAACAAAAGAAAGATTCAAATATTAATGATGGTATGTAGGCTAACCTCTTTGAAGAAGAATTAGCCTTTTCTTGTTTGGCTGACCCTGGCTTCGCTTTCCATTTCCTCTTTCGTGGTCTGCTCAAAATGCGCATCCCAAAGATATTTATATTAGATCAAACAAGCATAAGGAAACAGCATGCATGAGACAAATCACCATATCAACCATTTTGCATCAAGGAAAACAATTCATTGGTAATCTATACACACCATGAAAATTATGTTGGTCAATGCATTTTAAAAATTTTGGAAACAATTTTTAAGACAATATCCGTGGAATTTTAGGAATGCACAAGCTTTTGTCCTATTAAGGTTACACAGCAAGTGAATTTAAATTTCCCATCAAGGTATCAGCATCACTGCCTCTAGGGATGGCCTAACAACAATGTGAGCACAAGGCCCAGCTCCATTATCACCATAACACGAAGCACTTAACTAATCCACAAGTTATGCAAACACCTTTGAAACTGATGAAGTGCTTGTGAACAAGCAACAATAAACATGAGATATACAGGCTCATGAACAGTGACAAATAGAGTATGCATGAAGTTAATTGTTTGAAAATGTGTGCTTTCTTACATTACAAGAATTAATTTGCAAACCCTCTGGCACAATATTAATCCCTATAAAAACCTGCTCTTAAAGATGAAATTTCCTTTGCATTATTACATTGGCCAAACTACAATATATATATATATTGAGAAGTCAATTAGCTGACTTTATTCTGCAAGTAAATAGTGCTAAATATACCATAAAAAATTTCCCACGATAGTTAAAATTGTCCACTTGCTTCATATACTTGTTAGGTAATAGCCAAAAGTAGTAAATTTTGCCAACAAAAAAAAAAAACAAAAGAAGTACAATTACAACTAACAAAATTTGGTTGCTATATACCCCCTTGCAAACTAAAAGACTATTCTGAAAGGAAACGACCAATAAAAATATTAATACTTACATATCAGCCGAAGCATCTGGTTCTGGAAGATCAGTCTCCTGGCCCTGTTTATAGTATCAGCACAATAACAGAACATACGAATTATTAATATTTTTTCCTTTTTTCAAATAAGATGGAGTGAAAAAAACAAAAGTAAAATACAATATAAGGCAAAACACGCACTCCTGGTAAAACATTATCCCCAACCAGCTCCCAGCATTCTTTTTGTAGGTTTAAGAGTTCTTCATCACCGTCAGCATATAACACCTGTCATGACTGAAAAATTTAAGAACTAAAACATGCAGAAACAAGGAAATGAAAGTTAGTGAAAGGGTTGGATGGTGTGGTCATGACACAAAGACCACTGATTTCGTCCAGGGAGGGTTGTTTGGTTCATCTTGATGTTACAGCATGGACAAGAGGAGAGTCAGAAAGAGCATGGTCGAAGGCCTAAGCCTGAGAAAACACAGAATGGACTGCAATTTAACGGGTGGGTAGCCACAAATAGGTATGTAACGAGGAGGATGCACTGAGCCAAGCCCAAGTACTTGGAAGAGGATACCAAACAAAAAAGAACTGAACAAAATAGCATGCTGGGATTAGAGAAAGCTATCTCACCAGGTGCTTCTTTTTCAAAGGGTCATAAAACTTGACAACACCTTCATAAAACCTGCAAAATAAGAACTACCATATAAGAAAACAGAAACAGGAACTTTAATTGAGTGCCAGAGATGCCACTGGGGAAAATATAAATATGCAATTAGTAAATGGCTCAATGAATACTGAGAATCATGCCCAAAAGGTGGTCATACATCCGGCAATCACATATTTAGGATCCTTAGGAGCTTGGAAAGCCATAACTTTCAGCCAAAGAACAGCATTGACAATACACTAAGCTGACTAAACATGAAAAGTTCCAGGCTGGTCAAGTCATGATGCAAAAATGGAGGATTTTCGTGCAAGGTAGACTTCAGACATAGAATTAGTTCCCGTACGAAACTATTCAAGCTAAAATTACAGCAAATAAAGAGCTTCCACATTCCCCATCTTGCTCAAAAACCTAGGATCCATGAGATAGAATTTAATGGTAAACCCTAAGTCCTGAAATACTCTTTGCAAATTCAAGGTCAGTAGTAAGTGGAATAACTCCTATACTGCTAAATCTACCTAAAAACTCTTTTAGCAGCAAGAAGAAAGCTGCAATGAAACACAATATCCATCTTCTCCATTTCACCCAAAAAGCATTTCAGCCATGATTTAAAGAAAGAAAACTGAATCCGTGTCTTTTGACATGACCATCAAACCACTCAAGATAATCAGAGAAAACACAAAAGAACAGCCCTCTATGTACTGCAAGAAGCCAATGCAATAATGTCATCAATGCTTCATAGAAAGACTAACTGGATGTGGTTGCCCCAACCCCTCCCTTTCTCCTTTCCATTCCTCATTTCCTCCAGCTTTGCAACACTTAGTAGTAGCATCATACTTGTGCTTGTCCTCATTGTAACAGTAATAAGATGGTCCGACCAAAGAATAAGCTCCACCATCCTTCCCAAACCTAAACAAGCATATCCATCTCCATTCCAACACCATAGTCCCCAACAAATGAGTCAAATCTCCCTCCCACTCATACAGAAAAATACATTTAGTAAAAGCAACAACATTGGCCTCAACCTCATTTAAAAAATTTTGAGAATAAGATGGGCCAACCAAACACTAGACTCCACTATCCTTCCGTGATCCAAACAGGTAGAACTATCTCAATTCCAACATCATAGGCCCATAAATACTTTGTATTTGTTTCCATCGCTCCACCGACAGACACAGACTTAATGGTAGCCGTAATTGAGGATTCAATTTTATATCAAGCCAGTCCCGACAGACGCATGCCTGCTTCAAGTGACATAAACTGCCAAAGGAGAAGCACACAGAAGGATCTCCTGACATAGCCACCCAATCTCATCAGCCTCACCAGGTCATCATGTTACTCTCCCCCTCATGTACCTAAATATATATCAGAAGTTGACTACCAAATAGTAAATTACTTGCTTCTCTCTATCTCACCATTGGATGAAACCACTGCTTTAGAGTTCAGTTGCCCCATCTTTGCCAAAGTCCACATTCTGTGCAACTGTCCCTCTACCTTTGATCCCTGCCCTGGGTTTGTCATCCTCTGATGAATCAGTGTTGGCTTCCTCATATGCTATATGCCTCCTGGCTTGCCTATAGTTATCCTACAGATTTGGCTTTGATTTCTCCAGCTAGTAATCCCATCTTCTAGTTGAATTTCAAGGTTGACAGCCATAACAAAGTTCAACAAAGACCTGATCCCCACATTTGGAGAACTATAACTTAAGCAGCATTTTCGCTCTTGGTCTAACATGCCTTAAGATTGGGATATGTCAAAATAAAAATATTAATTGCAAACTGCAGTATTAATCACCAAAAGGCAAAGACTTCTACAATATCGTAGTAAAAAACTTTATTGAGCCCTAATGTTTATCAAGGTCTAGAAGGATTAGGTGATAATTGGAATCTAGTACCACAATGAATTTGAAAAGCCTGACTAAACAAGAAAATTAGGGGTACGTTTCGTACACAGAATAACTATTCTATTAGAAAAAATGAATAGCTTTTGTTAGGAATGGAAGAATGTGAAATAGAATAGCCTCAGTGTTAGAGTATATTCTTATCATATACTCTAACACTTAAAATAGCTATTCCTCAATTTAAGGAACAGTCATTCCCTCATTGGCCATGAGAATGGCTATTCTAAGGCTATTCTATTTCAGTTTCTTTTATTCCCAATAAAAGTTATTCATTTTCCTAATGAAACAGCTATTCCACATACCAAACGTAGCCCAAGTATTACAAGAATATTACAAAATGAAACTTTATATTAGAGGTCCTTAAGTACTCACGCCTTGTCCAATGGCCACAAAACTTTTATTTTGCTACCAACCAATCGCTCGCCAAGATCAGGCTTTACAGAAGACTGCATAAAAATAGAAGCCAAAGATAAAATTGATGAGGTTAAAAGTTGTAAAATATGACATATAACTAGAAAGAGGAGGGTTTAGACATGGTACAGGAAATTCAGAGCTTCAATATACGAATAAGCCTTTGCCAAAGCTTTTCAATCGTAAGTACAGAAAACATGCAAAACCTCAATCAAAGCTTCTCTTTTGTGATGTTAAATTTAGTTATCTCCGCATTTGTTGAATTTGGCATTTCAACCACTAATTCTTTTTTGATGACGGTGAACCTCCTAAAAGCAAGGCCACTTCGTGTACCCACCCCTGAAGGGCAAACCCTAGACCCAAGGCAAAGCCACTTTGTGCAATAGTGAAGTTGGTTGTTGCTAAATAAAGTTAAAAGTAGATATAGAAGATATTTCCACATTTTTCATAATTTTGTTGATTTCAGCAAAGGTATTAGTGCTTTTGTTCTGTTGGTTCCTCATGATTCTGTTTTCTCCTTTTATTTTTCTACTTGGTATGAATCCAACATACAACCTATCCCACCTTTGGCCACCTAACATTCATCTCAGGTGATTCTGTTTTTCTCCATTATTTGCTGTTGAAAATGCAATTAACTCCTATGCTAGATGACTGTGTATTGATTACTATATTACGTAATTTTGGAATCAAGAAATGAAAGACATTTTACTTATGCATGTCCTAGCAAATAATAATAACAATAATATGTCGGAATCTGGTAATCCACATTTCCATGTGCCATTAAGTTACAATATTAGGAATCTAGTTTTTTTAGCTAAGCTTGTTGTTTCCTTTACAGGGACATACAATGATGAAGTAGAAGTATATGCAATTCAAAGAATACACCTGGTTAAATAAAAGGTATATAAATGAACTAATATTTCCTCAATGCATTACTAGTAGCAAAATTGACCAATACCAGAACCATATGATAATATTTTCAATTACTCTTGGAAAATAAATAGTCCAGACAAGCCTGAAAATTTTACTAAAATTTTCTTCTAAATGATCAACAAAAATAAAGCAATACTTGGGATTAATTCTCTTAAGAGAATGCAATCCAAAGGATAATTGAAATATGTCACCCTTTCACTAACCAGACACGAGTTACACTACAAAGCTGATTACATACTCATACCTCTTCCTTTGCAGTGGTGTGCTTCCTCCTCACTTTTGTTTTAGGGGTTTCTTCCAAGCAACTTTTATCTCTATTATTTAATTTAGTTTCAGACTTAGAAATCATCTACAAAATGGAGACAAGAGGGAGGGAAACCCATCAACAATAGGGGAAAAAGGAAAAGAAAAACCAAACGAAAGAGAGGATCAATAGTTGGGAGTTTCACATACATGAGCTGTATTAAAATTGGAAAGGAATAAATACCTTACCACCAGATGCTCCAGTAGCATCATCCCTCTTCCTTTTCTTGATATTCGTTTGGATTGACAACCTGTCATTGATATTCATCATCCCAACATTCATATCTGACGGCTGCAGTGGTTTCTCCTCAGGAAGACACGGGACAGAAGATTCCTTCTCTGAAATTACTCCAGGAGCTAGATTCGTCTCCTCATTGGTCTTTGTAGTAATTCGAATTTTTCTTGAGCGCCCCTGTGGTTTTGCATCAGAGTTACTGGTAACTTCAGATTCCTTTTTCAAACTAAGATCTGCAGATTGTGGTCCTTTCTCCTCAAACGGTCCATTCAAGGACCCTCCCTTTGACCTTGAGAGGGAATTAGCATGAGTCACCATGTTCCCTTTCCTCTTTGGCCGGCTCTTTTTAGGATGGCTTGCATCAGGAAGAGAATGATCTGGGGACGGAGAATCAGCAGTGATCTCATTATTTTTAGGTTGAAAACCTGAGGGCTCAGTCACCTTTTCAAGCGTTGATAAAATGGCCTTCTTGGGATCCAGGTTTTCAGAAGGTGAATCATCAAATCCCCTGTCATGAGACTTCCTTTGCCGCATGTTTGGAGTTTTCCTTCCTGTACAAATCCAAGAATGATCATAGCCTTCCTCAGGATTCATTAAAGAATTAGGTTTCCTACCCCTTTTCTTCAGAACAGAGACTGCCTCAATTTCTGATTTGGCTGCCTTCATAGAGTCTAAGTTGCCAGGTTCAGCATTGCTTCTTGCACCAATTCTTTTGGAACGTTTAGTAAGATGACCATGCTGTAATCTTTTTGAAGATTTCTCACTTTTGAAAGTGTCATCATTCCTAGTGCCATTACTCATCACTGACCTAAATGTACCATCCACAGCTTGGCCAACTTTGGTAGGAGAAACAGTATCTGGAGCCGGACCTTTGTTCAACTGATCAACAAGAAGTTGAATTTTGTTAAGTGTCAAGTAATCAAAACAAATAATAGGAAATTGAAAACAAACTTCAGTAGACAATGACATGGAGATGGCAAGGGTAATTACATACCTGGCATGGCTCATTTGGATCTGTCCTTGTTGGCTCATATGAATCTGTCATTTTTCCCGACTTGTTCTCATCGGCCTGAAGCACATGTATGGAATCAAACAGAACTTCTAGCCTAAGATCTTAATGTCATTCACAGACAATAGACTCATTCAGCATGATACTGATACCAAAAGATAGAACATATATCAATTGGAAGAGGAATGTTGCATAAATATGCATTAAGAAAGTACTAGCAGCATTTCAGTCACTACAACCAGAAAGAGAAATAGATACTAAAAAGTATTAGAAAACTCATGGCCAACTACTCAATCACATCTATTTCTAATAATCTACCAATTTTTCTTCTCAAGCAGAAACTTTATCAGGAGCATAATCACACGGTGACAATGCATAAAAAATAAAATAAAAAAATAATAAACTACCTGGTTACGTCAATGTGATGTTGAAGACTACTGCTTGATGTTCAGTCTACAGTTCTTTTTTCTACTAATTTCCAGAAAACTGTAACCTTAATTCTAATGTTACAAGGTCAAGGATCGTTTCAATACTTTTTTGAGCCCTTCTTTGAGAAGGAAATGGCACCACTGTGTCAAAACAAGTTTAATAATTTAAGATCTTTTTAAGGTAATTAATTGTGTATTGGGAGTGAGATTTCTCCTTTCTTTCCTGAAAATATGACCAGAGGTTGTTTTGTGCATTTTCTAAGCATTGAAGGAATAGAAGTTGGTATTCATTAGTAAAACAGGGCTATTACGTGATTTCTCTGGGATATAATGTTCTGTATTCAATTTTGTGTTTCCATTTGCTTCTGATCATTGCACCATGGCTATTAAGGACACCAACACATTGTTTTCAGAATTGTGGTTGCTAGTCAAAAGCAAGAACACTCAAAGACCACAGGAAAAAGACTGCAGGAAAGTGAGTCCTGAAGCAGCAGGTGAGCCAAAACTTAAAAGAACTGGCACTATATGTTGACTCTCTCATTTGAAAATCAAAATTAAGATGAATCTCAAAAAGAGAGCAGTACAGGGTCCTAACTTATGTTTTTTTTTTTGATAAGTAAGCAAAAATTTTATTAAAAAAAGCGTAAGGCACCCCTAAGTACACTAGAAGTATACAAGAGGAAACCTAAACAGAAAAGCAAGAAAACAGAAAAAAACCCCAAGCCCCCACAACAACACCCCTAAACCCGCAAGCACGATCTATTTTTAACCCGGCCAGACCCAATACTTCCCATTGAAAAATAAAATGAAGAAAAAAAAATTAATAGGGTCTAGATTCAGCAATAAAAGAAAAATACTCTGTATAGTTTCCCAGGGGCATGCAAAAAAATGAAAGTCCAGATAAGGATACCAGTCAACTTGAGATAGTTTAATAAATGAGAATTTGAAACGCACCAAATGCTCCACATAGCCATTGACATGCTCATGTTTGAGGGGATCAGATCCACTTTGGCATATAGAAGTGACTATATGAGAATAGTCATCCAAAGCAATACCCATTGACTGCACTGCTTCCTTGAGATAATTTTTAAGCTTGACAGCACAATTAGTGAAAACTTTCTCCCCCAGTTTCCAGGAAATAGGTGAAACATTCTGAAAAAACAAGTAAACCCAATAGATAAGATCCATTTGACAAAAGAAAACCAAATGAAGCAAATGTTTTTTTTTGATAAGTAAGAGTCAATATTATAAAAAGCGCAAAAGCGCAGTCTTGGCACACAGGAAGTATACAAAGGACCGCCTATGAAGGGAAAGAAAAATATACAAGAAAATCATTAAAGCTACAAATGAAGCAAATGTTAAGCAAATGAGATTACCTGATTTTCCTTTTTTACACTAGCTAAAAGAGGACTGAGAAGATCCAAGGAAATTTCTTCACTTTCATCTATGATCAAGGTCATAATCGTTTCCATCGCTGAAAATACAGCATGTGGGTGGTTGGACCTTGAGTTGAGCAAGAACAAACACTCAGTTGTTAGTCATTTGCAGAATGTGAATGAAGTTACAGAAAACTCAAACACAACATTCCAAACCATCATATGTTAATCACTTGCACAAGGTACATGCAATAACATACCCAATATCCTAAATTACACCACCTACAGCACTCTGCAGACAAATTTAAAGTGTTACCTTTGACATCATTATCAAAAGTAAAATTTTTGGACAAGCTCAATCTTCTTCTTCTTTTTTATAAGTAAATGCAATATATTAAAAAGCGCAAAAATGCACAACCCAAGTACAAAAGAAGTATACAAGGGAAACAACGAAAAAAGATCAAGAAAAACATAAAAGCTATAAATAATTAAGTCAAAGGCAGTTATCCAGTGATAAAGAGTCTTGAAGAAAAAATCATTTAGTTCTGCCACCATCCATTCGCGGTCTTCAAAACACCGATAATTTCTTTTCCTCCAAAGACACCACATAATACGACGAAATAGGCCATGAGTTAGTAGACCAGGATGTTAATGAGCAAGATAAGTATATTGCACTCACTAAACTCTTGTTCCTTTTCAAATACTTGTAGTTACTTTCTCACTGTAAATTTTGCAGTCATCAGTAGGAATACTCAGAATCGCTGCATCATGTGGTTAACACATGAATAGTAAAGGTTAACATACTAAAAAACTTAAACAACTGAGGGCTTCAGCACTGTGCCAATTATAAAGGTAACACACAAGACACATCACACCAAAAGACCCCAAGGTCAACGAACAGCCAATCTATTTATCCCTTCAGTAAAATGATTTGGTTTTTGCACCATGGTAAGAGAGTTAGCTTCTTAAACAGGCAGTCCTGAACCAAATAACAATCTCTACAAAGACTTCAGCGTACAAATACCAAGCTAAGAAAGTGCACCATCTCTAAAATCCCACTATAATGAGGAGCTCAACTCTGCAAGAATTGCCCCAACTTGCCCATTGATAAAAACAAAAATCAGGTAGCTAGGCACTTCTTGCAGTCTCATTCAACCAATATCCTGAAACCCCCAACAAACAAACACCTTGGTGTAAGCTACCTACACTAATGGATCTAAACAAGAGCTATAACTTCTCTTAAAGTCAGAACACTTCTCACTAGCCATAACTATCGTACGACTTATAGTCATCGACTTATCAACTTAAAGATTTAATGCCCAGGAAAATACTCTGTTGTTTCTGCCAGTAGTCATCATTGTAGTTAATCAAAAAATTATGCCTCACTACTCCTGCTGATCACTATCTTGCATCAGCTTAATCATTTACACAAATTCTGTTGTTTCTGCTGGAAAAATCAAGGCTATATTTGGTAAGATTTTTAAAAAGTCCTCTCTCTACTCGAACACAAAAACACACTTTTCAAGAAAATAGTTACCAAATGTTTCAAAATACAAAACACAAAACACTTTCCAAAAACAAAACACAACACACTTTTTAGAAAACTTCCCACGCCTTTTAATAAGAATATTTTGAAAAAAACAAATGCTTATTCTTTCAGGAGTGAAAGTTGAGTTGTTACTTGTAAAAAATTAAAACATAAAAATAGAGAGGTTGCCACACGGACACCCCCAAGGGAGGAAATGTGTGGCTGTGCGGCCACCCCCAAGAGAAGAGAGAGGTGGCTGCACAGCCACCTCTTTTTTTTAATTGATTTAATTTTTTGTAAGTAAGAAGTCCACCTCCATACTTCAAAAATAAGCATGCGTTTTCTCAAAATATGCATGCTTGAAAACATTAAACACTAAAAGTTTACCAAACAATTTTCGTTTGTGGACCTTACAGACAACTCTTTTCAAATGTGGACCCCGCCGAAAACACTTATAAACTTTCCATTACATTGAAAATATTTTCAAATCAAAATACAAATAAATAAATAAAATCAAACACTTGCCAAACATACCACATAGCCGTTAGATTATTCCAAAACTCTTGCTAGATTTCCTTCAAGTACTTTTCCTAATTTCTGACCTCCTCTTCCTTAAGAATGCTGATATTCCTCTCTATATTGTCCACATTTATGGCTTTAGTTGTAAGTATTTCATGGATGAAATAGTTACCCTCAAATCAGTGCATGACATATTCTCTGCAGAGCACCATCACTCACTAATGAACATTGGAGACATAAACATTGATAAGCATAGAGCTTTCACCCTTATAACCCATTTTTTAATATATTATAACAAGAAATAAACCCTCAAATCAATGTGCGCCATTGCTTTCTCATTAACCAGCATAGCATTCTAGTGCTACAAATATTTCAAATATACATGTGAGAACTTTAACCATCTCACAGAACCTACAGTTCTACTTAAACGAAATCTAAAAGCATAATCAAGGACTTCACTAGCAAACACACAAGTGAAACAATATGGGCTCGTTTGGTAATGCTTTTTGCTTTTTTGTTGTGATGTGACATAGAAGTTAAAGCAGTTTTGATTATTTTATGTGTTGAGTTGTTTGTTAATGCTTTTGCTTTTTTGCTAATAAGCAAAAAGCAATCCTAAAAAGCATTAGCAAACGAACCCATATATATGTTTATTCATGACATGCTCAACAAATAAATTTGTGACGAGAAAACTCCTACTCTTTTAATCAACATATCAAACTCGATTTTAGTGCTGCACTTCTGTCATTTCATAAGTATATAGAAGTTTATGCTAGTTATTTGTGGGGAAAAAAAAAAAAAGTCATATAAGCTAGTAAACTTCAAATTCTGGGGAAATTTTTAGTCACTCTAGACATGATATGATATTACAAGAGTTTATGGAAGTTCGCAAAACTAATCACCAAGACAACCAAAACAACTTCTTTCCAGCTAAGTAGACCGCTAGAAAAATAATAAACACCATTGATAAGGCTCTTACCTAATGATTTTTAAGAAATTTTGGAACATTTCAACAACTAGCGCATCACACTCAAGGTCCAGCATCACCAAGCATGACCTAACCTTTGCAACAGTATCAAGAATGGAAACTGCCTTCGTATAACAGCGACCGGACACATGAGACAATTTTTCAAATGCTGCTACAGTCAGCTGAAAAATTTCCTGTGCATCAATGAATTGGAGAAGCAATCTAAGTAAGGACCCAAAGAACAAAAAACAAAAAAAAAAAAAAAAAACCATTAAAACTGATGAAAGTTTATCGCCTTCAAAATTGTTTTCATATGAGATTCCAGTTTTAATCTGAGAATAATTGGAACTGTAATGACCTTCATTTGCTGATCATTATAAGGGGCATCTGGTGCTGCTATCCTTGTAATCTCAGTGATGCAAGATGCAACTGAAACCTTCACATCCATTTCAGAATGCCTCAAAAGTTCATTAGTGATCAGTGCCTTCATTGAGGGATAAAAAGCATCTTTCATTGATTCAGATGGTGCTTGCTCCACATTTGCTAACAAATTCTCGACTTTCTAAAAGCAGAATGAAACAACTCAACTAAGCCTTAGTCCCAATTAAACACTAAATGAAACAGGAGGATGAGAATTTTGAGTCATGTCAACCATCAAAACAATTGAAGGAAAATCAACAATTATAAACCGAAAAGTTTTCAGAACCTTGAAAAGAATTCAAGACAAAGCTCGGACATTTCCAAGTTAAGACAGGTTAAAACAATTATGCTACAACAGATGAATTGGCTCTTATCAGACTGAAGGAAGTCATGAAACAACTAAGACTTTTAGACCAAAACAAACAAACAAAAAAAACAAAGAAGATATAAGAAAAAGGGAAGTAACTTTATGCCTATCATCAAGGAGGAACAATTGCAATTCTGACTAACTTATGTACATGTCATATGTGAAAGGGCAACATAAAAGAGAAAACAGGACATGACCATCTAGAAATGAAAGTACAAACTAGATAAAAACACCATTATGAGCATCATATTACGTAGCCTACCTTACACATCTTATTATATAGGTTTTGAGAAATATGAAAATGAACAAAATACCCACAACCCTAATAACTCTCACAAACCCTAGTAACTCTTCTAACAATTTTCAAGTGAGATTTTTTTCCAGATTTTTATGAAGAAATTCAGTGATAGTATTTAAGAAGTCTCTAGACAATGCCAATGGGTAACTATTGGTACAAATTACAGTCATGGAAAACCTACTTGTTATCAAATAGACCCTACTGCAATAAAGTGGGCTTCTTTGGCGTTTCCTCCAGTGACCATGACTAGCATACAGTTTTGATGCTGTTAGATGATTTTAGGGTACTTCAAGTTGCTTCCTTTAGAGGAGAAAAGAAGACTGCAACTATTTTATTGAGAAAATCTTAAGAAACATCCTTTCTAACTAATCCCAACCAAGATATTTTTCAAGTCCTTCTCCAATCTCAATTTGAAGCTTCTTATCAATGTGGGAAGAGAGAGCCACCAGTCAAAAAATTTGGCATGAGAATCCTTGAATGTATGAAGGACATTCAACTTAATACAGAAACCTATTTCTTACCTATGACTTTCTCTTCCTCATAATCCAACCAGTTTTCATTGCACAAGATGAACCTTGGGCAATTACTAGATATACCGAAAGTGAAAATTACTTTGGATGTAAAAAAG
Organism: Betula pendula; assembly: GCA_900184695.1. Lineage (NCBI taxonomy): Eukaryota > Viridiplantae > Streptophyta > Magnoliopsida > Fagales > Betulaceae > Betula > Betula pendula. The sequence continues at coordinate 983,544 of FXXK01000045.1, read as the reverse complement.
AATATATCTTGCCATCATGCAAGGAGATATGCAGCTTATTTGGAGCAAGCAATTAACGGGCAAAATAGCTAGATGTGGAACTGTGGAATAAAAGATGGAACTCTAAACCCCATCTAGCCTGCCAATAGACAGAAAGGACTAAAGTTTCTAGCAATTATAAAAATTCTTTATAAAAAACCCTCAAAATCCATTAGAAAGCTCCAAAAGGAAGATCGGGAAAGAATTCTTTTAACAATAGCCTCAATGTCCAACTCTGATTTATCAAAAAATTTCTTTGACAAATGAAAAGCCCAAAGAACACTCCAAAGCAGGTGATCCTCCAAAACCTAAACTCTAGAAAGGTAATAAGTCCCAAGCTCCTCGGACTATCGGGCATAACCTAGAAAATGCCCAACTTCGAGAATAATTTCAGCCCACAATAAATGAGAGACTGTATCATCCTATAAGAGCTTATATTGTGTGATTCTGATGGAATGTTTCCTTAGAACATTTCCGTGGGACATGTGGTGCTAGACAGAGACCATGCTTCTTCACAATTCCTAAGGGAAACCATGCCAACATAATTATCTAGGGTGGAAAACGGACTGGCAAACTAACAGCAGCTGAGGCATCCAATAAGCTTCTCTTGCTGGGAAAGTGGATTTCCTTGCTGACATACTCAATGTTTCTTGAGACATTGTTGTTTCTTCTTGTACTATAAGCATCTTTTTGTATTGCTGAATATCTCATCTTTGTTTAGCTTTTCATTCTTCCCTCGTAAATTCCTTTTCCAAGAATTCCAATTTAATTAAAAGACCAAATATGCAAGCAAAACTCAAACAACATAAAAAGAACATGATGTATATCTAACATGTACAAAATAAAATCACAATGCTCGACCAATAGGAAACGAATAATGTGGCTCCACAAACAAGAAAAAGTAGGCTGTTCTACACCCTGACCCTGAGGCATACCGTAAGCAATATTAGCAACAAATCACAATGTACAGTAGACGTTATTCCTCGTTTATTTTTTCTTTCAAGGCATACTAAATTCGCTCTCAATTTCTCTTAAAGTTTCCCACTTTTGTTCATCAAAACTCATTTGCATGATTTAGACTTGGAAAGGCTCAAAATACAAACAAGCAAACAAACACACATAGACAAGGTATTTCAGATAAACACTTTCATTTTAGGAACCAAAATTGATGACAACTGGAAATACACACATGAATCTGCATCACACAAAAACATGCTAATTTAGAAATACTGACAACTGATTCAAAAAAAAAAATCACCGTAGTGTAACATCAATTAATGAAAACTTAACATTGATTTGATAAACAAACATGAACCTAATTAAAATAAACAATGCACACAACCAATTGGAAGGGTGGGGTGAACCAAACAACATTTTTTCTTTTTACCTCTTCTTAGGTGGCTTCATTTATATACTTTTTGTATATGGGGGGCGTCTTACGCTTTTTAATGATATTGATTACTTATCAAAAAAAAAAACCAAACAACATTAACAATCTTAAATTTATTGTGACCACACCATTGCTTTCATCAATCAATTATCAATTATACAGTACCCTTATCTCACTGAATCCACATTCCAAGAATTTGTGTGATATGCTCGTTTGAAACACAAAACATTACAGTAGGCAATTGGGAGAAGAAAATCCCTATACCAACACCAACCAATCCACCAAAACCATAAAAGTTATTAAATAAGTCATAATCAACCCGTATCAAGTCATCATTGATTCAACATTGCAATGAACAAAAACCCTTCACTTCACTGAATTCATTAATACGTGTTTGCATACGCCCAGTTAAAGATTAAACATGACCACAAGCACTTGGGAAAGGAAAACCCATATACCAACACCAACAAATTGATACAATAATGGCTCATAAACCCATTAAAACACACAATCAGACCAACATTCCAACACATTCATGAAACGAAAAGAACCCCAGAAGCTAATATTCATATAAGAGAAAAGGGTCATTACATCAAGAAGATTAAGGAGCTCATCAACGGAGGAAGGAGGGTCAAGGAGCTTATTCCCAGCCTCCTTAAGCTGCTCCTCAAGTTCTGTATCAGAGGAAGTCATTTTCAGCTGAAAACTCTAGCAGAATTGCACTCAAACTGAGACCATACAAAGCCCTAGGAGACTCAACGACCAAAGAAAATGACCGAGAGTGAGTTCTTAACAGGGATTTAAAAAGCTAAGTGTTGAGCATGCAAGCAGAGACTAACAAATAAGCCTGTTTCGGATTCCGCCCATTTTATCCATTTTGGCTGAATTTTGGGTCTCAAATCCGGTACTGGGTTTTTTGTTTTTCACGTACGGGCTTCTATTTTTGAGGAAGACTACGGTCATCGCCCTTGTGAAATTTCGTTCCTGCCCCTCTGCATTTGAATGTTAACAAATTTACATGCCTTTATACTTTTGTCCGAGCAGTAACGGTAGCCATATTGAAGCCTTCTTGGACCAGGGTTTTCTCTTTTTCTTGCTCTTTTTTTTTTTTTCGCTTTGGGTGGATTTATAGCTTTCTCTTAGGAATGATTAAAAAGCATTCTGAATTCTTAATTTATTGCATTCAACTCAAGCGGAAAGATTTTCCGTTCCAACCTCGAATGAGAGGAAACAGAGGATCGTTGTTCCTCTCCATCATTTATTCCTCTCGTCATTCCTCACCAATATGACAGCTGAAATCAACCGACTAAAACCAATAAAGAATAATATACCACTAAATAAAATAAGGAGAACTTTACATTTAAATATTTAATTTTTCTTAATTTGACCTTTCGAACTTTTAATTTTTTTTTATTAAGCCTCTTCCGTCTGTTTTTATTGTTAAACTTTGTTGAAATTCTTAAAATACCCATATATTTTAAACCAAAAAAATTATAAAAAAAAAATTTAAATGATGATTATTTTAGTAATTTTTGTACCAATCTGTTAGGATTTAATGAAAAATCCTAACGGATGGGGGTTTAATGAGATAATTTGAAAATTTGAGGGGTCAAATTAAGAGAAATCAAACATTAAGGAAGATTATTCAAATCGCATAGAAGTTTCGGAAGATCTTTGTGAATTTTTTCCATAAAATAAAATAAAGAAAAATATTTAAATGAAGCAAAAAAATATTTAAAGAGTTTGATATGTGGTGCTTTTGAAAAGTGGCTAGCTACAATAGTAAAAGTGATTTTCTAACTAAATTTTGACTAGTTCACTAGAAATGCTCTAAGACTCTCATTTAGTAATAGTTATTTTATTTCATCTTCTTTTATTCCTAATAATAGTTATTTTTTTTCTTAATAAAATAGTCATTTTGCATACCAAACGTGTTCTAAAAGTAACATGTGTTCTTTAAGTATGTGAGAAGCATATATTATTAAAAAAATATGTACTTCTTACTAAGAAACACATAATATTTTTAAAGACTAAATTGAAAGAGTTTGAATAAAACTTTTAAAGACTGAATAGAAAGAATTTTCATACATTCAAACTTAGTATGAAATTTATGTCCTTCCCGTTATTGTGTTGAAGACTTGAAGTATTACGACTTTTGACAAATGAGTATCTAACGAATTTTTCATACATCAACCCACATCTATGCATTTTCGCATGTAGTATATCCATCGCTCTATAATAACCTTTTATCAACCACCTCTATGCCATTTGAGTTATCATTTGAACTTCTTTATTTCGGGGAAAAAAAGAGAGAAGAGAATTATCTTCTTCTTTTTTTTTTTTTTCTTTTTGAATAATACCTAGGTGATATTTATCAAATGAATTTCCATATGCGAAAAAAAAAAAAAATAGCACACCAACATCAATATAATAGGGATTAATTAAAACTAGAATTCTACCTATTACGTCATCAATTACATCGCAAAACAAACAATAGAAGAAAATGTAATGTCATATAAATGATCTCATAAGATACTCATTTGTTTCTTCAACGTTAATGAGAGACAAGCAATAAGCTTTAATTGAAGATTGTTGATGGCAAAAAAAAAAAAAAGGGAAAGATTGTTGATGGCAAAACTTACAACTATGCTTCATTTACTAAAAAAATACTTCAAGAAAAGGATTGATATTTAGATGCATACCTTAAGGAAGTTTCTTGAGACAAACAATGGAAGATCCAAACTCCTTACGTAGAAACTTTCAACTCCATGATTATTATTGCTAATAATCGTCAAAGGCTTTTGATTTCTGATGTCTTCAACTACAGAATCTTAGCGCTATACCAAGTATTCATAATCAAAATTCATAGTTAGTTCTAATATTTCTCAAAAGCACCAAAATTGATTGTGTAAGTATGTGCGTGCGCAGGGGCGGAATTAAAATTTTAGATTTGAAAGGTAAAACTAAAAAAAAAACATAGAAATTTAGGGGGATGCAAATTTAATTTTAAAAAAGTTATAAGGGTATTTTTAAAAAGAAAATTGTGGAAGATATTGTGGCTTGGGAGCCACCATGTAGTTCCGCTCCTGCATGTGTGTGCGATTGCAAGGGGCAGGGGAGAGAGGGGAAGAGAGAGAGAGAGAAGTCAATCTTTTGGTTTCTTAAGATGGGCATCATAATGACTTTCTAAGGAATGAAAGTAGATATTTGTTTACCTCATATCATCAATGGATGTTACACTTCATTCTTTAAACCATTTATTTTATAAATTTATCATTGAATTGGTGAGACTCACATGTGAATTCCATAAATGCAATGATAAATTCATCAATCCACTGTACGGAGATGGGTGAAAAATGAAATGAAGAATAATTTTTATCATTTATCTATATCATCTTTGTAAGGAACGACATTTACAAGAGATGTTATCAAACAAAACATACTTAATAGTAAACAATAATCATCTTTGAACAGATCATGTGAGGGCTTCAATGACAGATTATATTGGGCTTTTGATGAGTTCCTTAGTAGAGATTGTTGAAATTAAATGATAGTGTAAATTCCATCGATAAAAACTTTGTAAGTTTAAAGAAGATTTTAGGACACTAAGGGTTAGGGGAAAAGTAAGATGGAAAAACAAAATATAAAAAATGAGAGAGAAATTGATCTTCCATATATAATAAGTAAAAGTTTCTTTCTTTTCATAAACAACTGACCTATGCTTTCTTGACATATTTCCTATGCTTTCAATATTATCTTAATTAATCATTGTCATTCCCAACGAAGAATGTCTCCAGCCTCTTTAGCTTTCTATATCATATCAGAATTTATAACAATTGCTTATCTGAATTGCTAATAATTTAGGCAGGTAATGTGAGAAATAATTTAGGCAGAGATGATTTGAGAGAAAGTCCATATCAAATTCACCTGTCTAAATAAATTTTGGATTGTCCGACTACCTACCTAAATGATCTTATATAGGCTCTTTCACATTACCTTATCAAATTGCTAGTAATTCGAACAAATAATTGCCATTAATCCTTATCCTTCTATATCCATATATTTTTGGACATCATCTCTATCTCTAACATGAGAGCCAGAGAGAATTTGAAATTATTTTCAGATGGCTTCCTACTACTTAGAATCTCTTCCATATATTTATGGGAAGCAACTCGCTCCACCTCCCGTTAAGAAGGGTCCAATTTCCTTCCATATGTGTTTTGAAACGTCATTTAATAAAGATCTAGGGGTAGGAATAAATCCAATTATTCTACATCACCATAAATTTTACAATATAATCAAAACTTCACCAAAGCATATTAACCCAGACAACTTAACAAGAATACCACAATACCATCGAAAAGACATTTTATCTTTCGCCTTATGAGTAATGCTATGCAAGATTCTTAATTTATTATCTTTATTTACCCTTTCAAATGTAATGTGACTTTACAAATTATCATTAAATTTGAGATGAATTATTATTAAAATTTAATCCAATACTAATTTTAAAAATTATGTCACATTTGATAGGATATCTTCTATGATTGAAAAAAAAAAGGTTTTGTATTTTAAATGGCTTGTTAATAGTTTTGAGATATATGATGCCGTGTTGGATCTTCAATCACTGATTTTGCTCTTGATGATTTAAATTTTGAATTTGGTGTGATCTTGTCTTCTATGGCTGCCGTGCTGATCTGATCTTCTATATGGCTAAGGACTCCTTTGCTATGTCTTCTTTTGTTTGGTTAACATTCTGATGCAGCTTCTTTGGTTGAAAAATCATCTTCCCAGTCTGTCATCAGATGAAGCAAAACCAACTACAACAAATGACCCAAGCTATGAGATTTATTTAGTAAGTAGGTTATTATGTGCAAAGGTACTTGCGTATATTACATATTGAATGCAAAAGAGACGCAATTTTATTTTTTTATTTTTTTTTATGATGAGGAAAACCTCCATAGTAGGGCTATTTCGTATACTTTCTTGTCAGATAAACTTCGAACTCTTGTAAAGTACTTTCTCCATATAGATCAAGTAATACTCTGACTTCGCCAACAGACTGGCCTTAAGAAATTGTTTGCACCCAAAAATATTTGAACCTTAGACCTGATAAAAATGACACAAAGATTAAGACCCTTTCCATTAAAAAGAGACATAATTATAATCAGATAGGCACGTTAAAAGAAAGACAATTATTTGTTCAACATAAAGTAGAATAGCACTAAGAAGGGGTGTAAAGAAACTAAACTGCTCATAAAAAACTCGAGCTCGACTCATAAAAATTCGACTTGAGTTAGTTCATTAATAAAATGAATTGAACTTGAGCAAAAATTTAACGGTTATCAAACAAGTCAAGTTTGTATAAGTTCGGTTCAGCTCGTATAATTTTATTTTTATTTTGTAATGAGAACATCTTAAGTATTTAAAGAAAGATAGAAGAGAATTATTCTCCTAAAGTCATATATATAACATAATTCCTTATATATTATTTTCCTATAGTGTGTGTTATGAATGTATATATATACTATGATAAGGTTATAAAATATACTATAAGTACGCAATCTCATGATAAAAAAATTATATAAAAATTTTATCACAAATACAAGGTTGGTGGAGTTAATTTTGATAATGTTGAAAAAGTTAATTTATTTAGAATGATAAAATCTTGGAATAAATATTGCAAAGGTCCTTGAAGTTTTGCCTTTCATCAAATCACCCCCTAAAGTTTAAAGTTGATCAAATCACTTCTTAAGGTATACTCCATTCTCAAATTGCTCCCTTTGTACAGTTGCCATTAAGGTTTTTAACGAAAATTATGACATGTAAGCATAAAACCATGTCTGACCTAATGAAATAGCTTCATGTGTACAAAAGTGCCACTCAGCTTAACATATGAGAAAAAAAATAAAAGAATGGGGAGGGAGATTGGTGGTTGCCTCACACCACCCTCCAACTAGTAAGGGTAGTGGGGTGGCCACATAACTACCTCATAGAGGCCGTGGATGGGTCACCCTAGCCACCAACAAGGGAGGGGGTGGGCTTACCCCACCCGCCCGCAGGTGCTAGGTGGGTCGGGAATCACCCCATCCGCTAGTGAACAGAATGGGCGGGGGGACGACCCCACCCCCCTCTTTTGGTGAGGCAACCTACCTATCAATTTTTTTTTTATAAATAAGCAAATTATTATTAAAAGCGCAAAGTGCAACCCACCCATCCATTGTGATGTTGTTTTATACTTACATATCAATTTTCGTTAAAAACCCTAACGACATGTGTACGGAGGGAGCGATATGATAACAAAAGGAGTCATTTGATCAATTTTAAACCTATAATTTTTTTGATAAGTAATTTTAAACCAGATGGATTGATTTGATAAAATATTAAATCTCAAGGACCTCTACAATGTTTTCCCCTAAAATTTTAACAATAATTGAGTAGCTAATTTCATAATCGAGTAGTATGAAATTTACGACCAAGTATAAGTAATGATGATTTTTTAAATAAAAATAGATAAGTTAATTGAACAACTCATAAACAAGCTCAATTTTATTTGAAAAATAAATAAACCGAGTTTGAACATAAAATCTAACTTGGTGAGAAGTTCAGGCTTGGGTCATATTCAAAATAAAATTAGACAAATCAAGTTTAAACATTCAATATTCAGCTCAATTACGGTCCTCAAAACAAGTATTTGGAAGATGCATAAATCAAGGAAGTTTTTGCTCACCTTTATATGATCATTCTATTGATTGTCAAAAGCATAGACTGTCAAATTTCTCCAGTGAGAAGAGGTCTTCAAACTTCCCAGGGATATAGGGTTCCTGACATTTTGAAAAACAAATGGCAAATCAATGCATTTTCTTAACAACACTCAAGTATATTAGAAGTGGTGAATAAATGATGGCTCAGTGTAGAAGGTGCAAGAACCTGTTCATAAGACACGTCAACTCCCCTCAAAAGCTGCACAAGCTATCCAGAAGGCTATGGCAGGACTTCATCAAATGCTCAACATCAAAAGGGTCAGAAAGCACAGAGTCTCACAAGTGACCAATGAACACTGTCATGAAACAACAATAGCAAGAAATCCCGTAGAAAAACTTAACAAAAGCATGGCTGCTCTGTGTGCGCCCCATGATTAATGTAAAATGAGCGTCCATGCCCACAGAGAATCTAAAATTGTAAAAAAGGAAGTGAAGAACAAACATAAACTGTTGAAATCAGTTGGATCATGGAACAATTAAATCTCAAAATACAGAAAAATCAGAACATTTCCAGGAAACTTCCAATAACACCCTACTATAATGACAGCAAGGATGATTTCACAAAAATCAGATAAACCAAAAGGTAAAACTACTTCAATGGAGAAGCTCAGGAGGCCCAAAGATTCATCAAACCACAGAATCTCAGTTTCATGTAACATGAGTCTCATATATTTAGAATTCGTCACATAGCCTGCAGACATGTGCCTCTGTGTGTGTGTGTGAGAGAGAGAGAGAGAGAGAGACAAACATTCACATAAACTTGTAGGCTGCTTGTTCATATTGTACCTTAGAATGCAAGGAATTATGGTAGAACCAGAAACATATAGAATGAGGAAGCTCTTGCCTTTCTGAATGTGGTCTCTTTCCATTAATGAAGAACCATCAAAAAAAGTTTCCATGTGATTCTTGCTACACAACCTTCAGGAGACTGTTGGAATGCTCATCTTTTAAGCAAATATAACCAACAGTTGTAAGAGAATGTTCAAACCAGAGAAAAATGAGGCATGATTCAACTTCATGAAAACAGATTCAAGGCAAGGCAAGTGATGTATGAGATACTATTCTGTCTCAGCTTCAATATTCCATAAGTTACAGAATTTAAATAAATGCAACTGCTTGAATTCAAATAAATTCTTACATACTCTGGCAAGCAAAATAACTCCCCTTTACGGCATTTCTTTTCAGGTTTGGAAATCTATAAGAATTAAATTTATCATCCTAAAACATATCTTCACCTTCGACTGTGTACTTATAAGGTAACTTATAAGAGTTGTGAAATAAAAATTTCCAAAAAATTAAGAAACTTTGTTGCCAAACAGTGTATAATATAGATGTGAATATATGAGGCACAAACATGAACATACAATTAACAATAACATTATCTCTATTAAATATCTTCTTTTGAATTTTTCTCTTCCTCTTTTGAATGAGTATTCTATCCACTCTCCAAACCTAAACCATACAACACACCGGAATACATGTCCAGCGAGCCGCTAAAGAAATTGTCCTTCAGCTTCCTGAAGGTACACGACGTGAGCAAACTATCGGAGCCGGCCTGGTGACACACACCGACCCGCTCCACCTCCAACAACTCCGCCAACTTGTTCAACCCACCGTGCAAGCTATTGCAAAACTTCATCAAGTGCTTGATATCATAAACTCTCGGAAAATACACATTGATCAGATCAAAGAACCCCACCTGCGTCTCCGGCAAATTCTGACGCGTCAGCAGCTTCAACAAGTACCCGAAGTCGTACCCGCTATGGAAGGTCACCCAGTGGACATTGTCGTTCAAAACGACGCCGGAGGCCATTAGGAGCTCCCCGAAACGCACCGCATCCACGCCCTTCTCGCTGTTCTTCGCGAAGTCGATTCCGCTCTGCCGGAGGAGCTCGATCGAGTCCGTGGCGAAGACGTCGGAGTTCGGATCGAACTCACGGAAATTGAACTGCCAGATGAAGCGCTGCCCGGTGCCGCACGTCGGCAAATTGCCGTGCTCGTCGGAGAAGGTGAGTCCGAGCTGGATAAGCTTGAGCACGTCCACATTGTCCTTTAGGGTTTGGTAGTGGTACTCGTGGCTGGACTGGAAGTTTCCAACGGGTCGTAGAACGATCCCCGGGAACTCCGTGTCCATCGCCACGTAAAGGAAGTCGTCGACGATGTCTCGGATCAGTGCGAACTCTGATTCCAGATTGTCGGCCCACACCTCTCGGATCTGGATCGTGTCTTCCTTCGGTAGCAGCGGCATTCCTCTTCGGATGAAACCCTAGAATTCTTCGATCGAACTCTCCGAATTCCCGATTCCACAAACAGATTCATACGATTTATCAAACCGAATCGTATCAGGTATTATAGCAGATCGAAATCAACGTCGCGCGCTCAAGCTCATAAAATTAAGCAACAAATCGCATGAAAAAATTAGAGGAATTAGGAAAGTTTGAGTGATTGATATGTGCAGATTCTAGAGAGAAAATGGAATTGAGGCTTTTGAATTTTGGCTTCTCTCTAGGGTTTGTTCGCGGTATAAATGGGTGATGAGGGCGGCGAAGAAAATGAGAGACGGAGGGAGAAATTTAGGTCAGAGATGGTAATTGGGAGGCGCCATTTGACAAGTTGAGAAATTCCTCGTAAAGGTCATTTGAAATCGATTCTTTAACAATTTGATTTTGAAAATTGAGTCTATCAATATTTGCAATTTTTAAATAAGTGGTTTCGTCACTCCGTTTACAATTTTTTGTGCCCTAAGTCATAATCAATAAAACGACGTCGTTTTATAATTTAAAAAAAATAAAAAAAAATAAAATAAAAAAAAAAAAAAAAACTTAAAATCTAAAGAAACCGTCACCCTTTTGGCCAAGTTTGGTCACCCCCTAGTTGAAAAAAATAAAAAAATAAAAAAATAAAAAAAATTAAGGAAGTGGTTCGGCAAGGGGGTTGTTTAGCCACCCCTTTGTCCAAGGGGGTTCAGCAACGCTCTTTTTTGTTTTCTTTTTTTTGTTTAAGTGTTTTTTTATTAAAAAAGATTTTAAGTTTTCGTTTTGCTGACTATGATTAATAGCTCTAAAATATTGTAAATGGTAAAGTAATAGAATAATTGATTTGAAAATTACGAATACCGAGATATCTAATTTCCAAAATTAAAATATTAGAAATAGATTTCAAATTGCGTCTTTACACGTGGATTTATCATACTTTTACCCTTTTAATTATTGAAAAAAAATGTATTTTTTGTTTTTAGGTTTTCAAAAAAATTTTATCAAAAAGTTGGTTCTAAAATAAAGTATCATCCCATTTCATATAATCTATTATTTTAGTAAATAAAGGTATAGGTAGTAGGATAAAAACACATCACTTTGAAACCAATTTTTTAAAAAAAATTAATTGAAAAATCTAACATTTTTCTTTTTTGGTCCTGTAATTTGGAGTTGTAACAAATAATTTATTGCTTTAATAAGTGACAAAACACTCCTGGGTAAGCAAAAAACAAACAGGTATTAAATGAGAAAATATTTTACAAAATCTATTATGTGTCGGGTTAACATTAATCGTATGACATATGATATAATAAACAAAATTTTAAAAAACAAATATATATATATATATAAAAGGTAGAAAATGAGGGGGGGTGGTTTGACTGCATTTGGAATCTTTGATTGATGGCCTCCTTGGTTGGTGATGAAATTTAGCACCCGAAAAAGGAGTTTGGATCTCGGGATTTAGAAACCTTCTCCTAATAAAAGCTTTTTCTGGGTTGCCATTTTGCATTTAACTCTGTTCTGTTTGGTTTTTGAGAAAATACTGGAAAGAGTTTATCAGTAAGATTAAGCTTGATACGATTTGTCAACTTGTCATTTTTTCCACTATGATCTTCAGATTCTGTAAGATTGCAAGAAAATACTAAAAAATTAAAGCGTAAAACATTCGTCCTATGTTTTGTGGAACCCAGAGGAAGCACATACACATGGCTTCATAATGGATTGAATTTAAAAATGAGAAAGAGAAAGAAAACTATTATGGTTAATTGAGGAGATTATTTTTCTTTTTAGTGATTGAGGAGATATTATTTCATTTTATGCATATATCAATATTTACTAGTTTTTAATTCTTTCTTATAAGTGACACATATCATAGCATTGTATTGACGTGGCTCATAATAGATTTTGTCAAAGATGAATGCTACATGTCCAACTTTTCTATCCAACTTCATCCAACTTTGCATATATGGACAAAGATTAGCCCCACAAATGTAAAAACAAACTCTTAAAAAAAATAAAAAAAAAAACCACATATGCAAAGTTGGATGAAGTTGGATAAAAAAGTTGAAAGCATAACATTTTTCTTTGTCAAATTTCTTAACCGCAATGACATATTTGCTCTTTTTTTTTTTTTTGGCTTATCTCATACAGTATTTTGTCACTTTTTAATACATAGGGAGTTATTAATTATAGAGTAAATATATGTCAATCTTCATATCTATCTTGTATCAACTAAAAGTGATATAACTTTTAAAATTATTATTGGATTTATGATATATCATTATTGACTTTTAATTCAATAGTGATTTTAAAATGCATATCAATTTTAGGTGACACAAGGTAGACATGAAGGTTAATATATATCATTACTCGAAAAATAAAATGTTTTTGGTTTTGGTTGACTATTCCTTTTAAAGTAATGACAATCTTCACACTAGCATCACATTGTTGATGTGGCACCTGGTCATGCCACCACCTTCTTTTTCTTTTTCTTTTTCTTTTCTTTTCTATTAAAAAAAAAGAAATATTTGTTGTCTATTTTTTTGTCCATCTTTATTTTATTTTATTGCTTAAAAAATAGATATTCATCACTATATTTGCATCACCTACAACCATAAAAAAAAAAAAAAAAAAAAAAAATTAAAAATTAAAAAAATTAAAAAATTAAAAATAAAAATTAAAAAAATTAAAAAAAATTAAAAAAAAAAAACCAAAGATGAACAACAACGAAGCATATTCATCATTCTCCGCGACTTGTGCCATGTCAACTACTTTCAAAAAAATAAATTTGACAAAGCGTTTTCGTCAACTCCCCCAATTTTTATTTTTGAAACGCTCCCTCTCCCTCCCCAATCTCTCGCATGAGGATCCTCTCAATTTCCTTTGAAATGGAGAAAAGCCGGTTATATGTGAAATTGTCATTTTATCTTTTGTTTTAAACTAACCAACTCCTCTCTATTTCAAAGTTCGAGTCCCAATCTCTCAGACTGCAGCATGTGTTCTCGTTGATCCCAACTAATCTTACTTTGCAAGTTTTTCCCTTTTAATATTTTTTGAGTATGTTCTATGGATTTGCTTGGTACGCTTGCCTTGATGTTGATTTTTCTAATTAATTATGGGTAACCTCTTTTTTCATTAAAATTTGTGCAACATCTGAATTTTAATTGTTCTAGTCCTTCTTTATATCTGGGTATTGGAATTTCGGCTCTTGTTGGGATAGGTTTTGTATGATTGTTAACGTTTGCTTTGATTTTGTTTTCATATTAGGTTCATTTTGCTCCTATAAATAAAATATAGATGTTAGGTGGCAATTCCACTGAAAAAGTAATTTCAATAAATTGCTATAAGCAATTTGTAGAGACCTGGCCCCATAAAGTGGTCAATTAGAAGTTCGATTTCCTCAAAGTGGTCGATTTATCATTTTAATTTCTATATTTTCTTATTTTCAATTGATATAAACCTTGGGTTCCAATCATCCGATATCAGAGTGTAACGCCCAGAAGAAAATGAACTAGTAATTAATTCTACGACGCGTCACCACATTCCCATTCGAATGAAAAATAGAAACACATGGAGACATGTACTCTCATCATAAAGCATACATCGGAAGACTTTTCACTTAACATACAAAAGATAGCCATTAATTATGACACAATAAATAAATACCAAAGCAAAACTAAAACAGCAAGTTATATCATAGATAATATCCAGGGTTTCGGTCTAAGACCGATCATCAAGCCAAAAGGAAATATTACAAACCAATTCTAAAAGTATTATACAATTAAACAAGTTCAGCTATACCAAAAGTTTAATCGATTCAGTTCATCATGAGTCAGATCACAATACTAAATAACTTCGATAACAAGTTCGTAATCAATCTAAGGGCCCTTACTCCAGACACACTGAATCAAATGAACACTATGTAAGAAATCTAAGAAGTGATCAATTTCTTGCGTCTTCTTCATCATCAAAAGTTCTAACAATTTAGGATCCAACTCCTCAAAAATAAGTCGGGCCAAATCCTCAAAGACTCTCAAGAAAAAGAGTTCCTTCTCCTTCAGTTATGTCATCACCAAACAAACCGGCTATAAAATTGTTAGTTTTATTTATTGGCTAGATTCAATGTCAAAATACTATATGTAATTTAATTTAAAAAGTTAAAATTGTTATTTGTTGCTTTTTGGAGTCCACCGAAAAGCTCGTCTGCTTTCTCATCTGGAGTCAATATGGACAAGAAGTTTTGTTCAAGAGCCATAGAGACGCTCGTCGGCTATCTCGTCTACAAATGGTTTGTACGAGATATTTTTATGAAACCTCTAGAGACACTCGTCTGTTGTCTCGACTGCATATGGTACGTACGAGATATTTTATGAAGACCTCTAGATACTCTCATCTGCTTTCTCGTCTGCAAAGGGTACATACGAGGGGTTCAGTGAAGACCTCCTGGGACACTCGTCTGCTTTGTCATATGCAATGTGTATGTACAAGATATTTTGTAATGACATCTAGGGCCTGTCGTCTGCTTTCTCGACTGCAACATGTATGGATACGCTACTCTTTTAAAGTATGTTTTTAGATTTAACCTAGATACGTACGTACGAGCCTTAATCTCATATAGACGCCGACTTTGTTTAAGCTATAATACTTTTTCAGCTAGAACTAGGTTTCCTTAAGGCTATTTATAGGGGACTTCTAAAAGCGAATTTTTTAAGGATTCTATTGTAGAATTATGTGTGCTAAGAGAGAGTTTCAAAGCTAGAGTGTTTATATTTTTTCTCTTAGAGTTTTGGTTTTTATTAACCACCAATAATGAAATACTTCTTAAGCCTATCGAAAATTCCAATAAAAGAGATTAATAGAAAAATTCTTCAAAGGTTTTAAGATAACTACTGCGGTAGCAAGCAAATGGGTTACTTGTCTAGTACAAGGGTATATCTCTCACAAAGGTTTTGTAAGTATGAATATTTTGTAATTTCGCATTCTTCTATAATAGATTGATTTTCTGGGTTTGTTTTCGTTTTGAAGAATTTTTTCAAAAAGTTTGCATATCGCCATTAAAATATCTATGTTAATTATTTATCGCTTTTATATTTTTGGTGATTGTTTTGTGGTTAATTTATTTTTAATTTCGCATTATTTTGTCACACACATATTCAACCTCCCTTCTAGGTGATATTTGAAGTTTGTTTTATTATTTTCAATTGGTATCAGAGCAAGTTTACTTAGTTTGGATTAATTTCCTGAGTGTAGTCCTTGACTCTTTTTCAAATGTCTCGCTCTTTTGCTCCTAATACCATTCTCTATTTTGACGGAAGTAATTATGCTTTTTGGAAAATCCATATGAGAGACTGAGAGTGTATCTTAAATCCATTGGCGTTTGGTCCACGTTGAGTCTAGATGGAAATGTTCAAATAAGCCGATGGCTGAATGGGCTATAGAGGAAAAGATTGCATCCATTATGAATGATAAGGCCATGAATGACATATTCGTGGCAGTTTAGCTGCATACGAATTTTCTCGTATATCTCAGTGTGAAATTGTCAAGGATGCTTGAAGTATTTTAAAAATCACACATGAAGGTACTGAAATTGTTAAATATTCAAAACTTCAAATGTTGATTTCTAAATTTGAAGAAATTATAATGCAAGAAGATGAGACTTTTGATAATTTCTACTTGCAGCTCAGTTGTATTTATAATTCTATGATTAGTCTTGGAAAGAAAGTTTCTGATGTAAAATTATTAGAAAAATTTTGAGATCTCTCCCTGAGCGGTTTAGATCTAAGGTTATTGTGATTGAAGAAAGCAGAAACCTTAACACCATGAGAGTATAAGATATTGTTGGCTCCTTACAGACTTATGAGCTCACATTTCCTCAACCTAAGAAACATAAGACCATTGCTCTAAAAACTGTTAAAGATGAGGTCAATAACTCATCTGGTAAGGATTCTATGAATGATGAAGAATTTGCTAGGAGTATACAAGCAATTACAATTACAGTTATTGCTTATAACCGCAAACACAATCGCTTTAGGCGGTTATCCTATTTTCATAATCGCAATCTATCTATCTTAGGTGGTTAGTGGTTATTTGGGGCACAAACTATACGGTTAAAACCATTTTTTATATATGGGTCATCTGAGCTTATATTAATGTTTTGGGCCTTCCTTATGACTTTGTTTATATATATATATATATAACAAACAAACTTAATAACTAACGTCTAATGTCTAATAAAATTACAAATCCAAAACATTTAAATTGAAATCAAAGCATACAACCACTGTCATGAAAAAAACCTATGTAGAATAAACAACAAAGAAATAAAAAATATATATAAAAATATAATATATATATAAGGTAGGCCCTTAACGGTTATTATTGGCCTACCCCTACCTCTAAAACCGCCTCGCCCTAGATGATTAGCGTTTTTATTTTTATTTTTATTTTTATTTTTTTATTTTTTTATAATCGCCTACAAAAATAGTTGTGTGATTAGTGGTTAGCGGTTAAAACCGCCCCGTTTGTACAGCCCTAGAATTCGCTATGTTTGCTAGGAGAATTAGAAAATTCTTTAAATTTAAGAAAGGAAATTTTAGAAATTAGAATTCTAAATTTTCAACGAAATCCAAAGGTGATTTCAAAGGAGCCATCAAAGGGAAGAATGGGATAGCAAGAAAGCAATACATTTGACCAAAAATGAAAATGAAAGAAGCAATTTCGCTTAAATGTTTGGTTAGTGATCTAGGTTTGCAGCATGATGAGACTATTGTGCTTTGTAATAGCCAGAACACAATATATTTGACCAAAAATCAAATATATCATGAGAGGACAACACACTAATGTTAGATATCATTTTCTTGAAGAGGTTGTGACACATAGTAATATCACATTGAAAAAAATTGCCGTGGCAGAAAATTCAGCGCACATTCTAGTGTGTGTGGGCCCCATTCTAGTGTTTCTTTTATGGTTCTTGTTTATTTTGGGTTTTTAGAGAAGCTTTGACCGGTCTTCCATCTCTTGTATAGAAGACTCAACCATTTGATCATTTTTTAGAGTAAATAGCATAGAGCATATACTTCTTGAGAGTAACAAGAAGAAGATTGTGTTGTATTCTCACAAGTTATAGTATCACATGGAACTTACAGTATTAAGAGAAGCTTTTTTTTTTTTTTCAGTTATCTTTTGTGTGAGAGTGAGATTTGAGTATATTAGAGCTTTTGCGTTTAAGTGGTTTTTTTTGTACTACTCTTTGTACTCTATTCTTTTGATAGTGAGTTTCTTCTGGATCATCTCTGCTTGTAGATATAAGTTTGTTAAGTCGAATCATGTAAATCTCGGAGTCTTGTGTGGTTGTGTTATTTACTATTCTACTCTTTTCTACTTCTTTGGTGATCCTTGATTAATTTGTGTCACAAGATAGGGAATGTATGATCCAACTACATATTACGGATTTTGGGTCCATGACTCAAATTAATTAAAGAACATTGCTATGATATTTTTGCAGCATAACTAAAAAGGGTGAAAAATGCCACATCAGCATTAATCTTCAAATAACATGGTGACATGGACATTATATATATCATTCAAAGAAAGTTTCTGATATATAACATTGATCTCTTTTATTCTAGAACACTTATAATTAAGTAGGACATCTTCTTTTATTCTTTAATAAAAGTATGATGAAGAGTTCTTGCCTCTTGAGATTTTAAACCATTTCCATATCGGCCTCCACATTAATGCAAATTAAGCTGCCACATTCAAAGAGTACTATAGTAATTAGAAATATATATATATATATATATATATATATACTATAGTATTATATAAATATATATTAGTATATATATATATATATATATTAACTATAATATGTACTATCACACATAAGACTTTTGAAGGGTGCAATTGCTTCCTTAATTCAAACTTGAATATAAAATATTTTGACACTTAATATATATCGCTAGCTATTTGTTAAAGGTAAAAGAAAAAAGTGCGTAGAAAAACAAGACATGCTCTATGTTTTTTGAATTTAAATTTTAAAATTTTACCCAAGCCACAGTAAAATTAAAGTGTGGACTCTTCTAAAGCGAAACACGTACAATTTTGAATCCCAACATGAAAGAAGAAAACTAATAAGTTGTATTGCTGGAGAAATTGTTTTCATTATTCTATTACTACTTTCCACTTAATTTGCATATAACTCCTTTCTTTCCTTTTGAACCAAATTTTTTTACCAAAGTTTGACCGATTTAAGTTCATCAACTTGTGGAGCATCAGTTAAATCATATATCTTTCCTAATATTAACTTAGGGAGCATTTGAGTGTTCTAATAAAATTGAATTTCTTGATTTATTATATTTGATTTTTCATATATGTAGTTTCATGAAAAATTGGCTAGAGAAAAACAACAACGTAAAATTTTATTCAAATATGGAAAAAGAGACAATTTATGAAATTATAAATTTAACATCATAACCGATTGCTATAACGATATTCCAAATTATAACGGTGTATTAACTTTGTAAATCTAAATATTATCCTCTCAATTGATAAAATCATTATTTATTTTTTTTTGTTTCAAAATTTCATGTTGAAAATTAGGTGTCAAACTCTCATGATTAATAAAGATAAATCCTTAATAGTGTAATATTCTATTGCTATCCACTATAAACCAAAGGAAAAAAAAATGTGCACTATCGCTATCTACATCATATCTATGCATCCAAGAGAGAGAGAAGAGAGAGAGAGAGAGAGAGAGAGAGAGAGAGAGAGGAGAGAGAGAAGAGAGAGAGAGAGCTGATAATATTTTTAGTCCTCATTTATCTTCCAGGCATTCTTTCATACATATTTTATAAGAAAGACGCATGTCGTATTTATGAGGTAAAGAGCCCTCTGTTTTTTTTTTCCCTACGTAATTCCACCATGCTTTTGACTAAACACATTGCAGGGCACATCATTTTTACTTTCAATAAAGTAGCAACACCATCAGAGGGTGAGAGAGGACAAGAGGGAGATGGAGTAGATGCAGAGTGGAAAGAGAAAGGTGATGAAGAAGGATGGAGTGGAGGAGGACAACGAGGATGGAGAGGAGGGGAATGGTCATTAGCGTGCACTATAACTAGAATAGGGGTTAGCAATACCATCATTAGCACTATAAGCTTCTTCATATAATTTCCATCCATAGCTCTTCGCTCTCTCTTAAAATTTTATGTCATATGGTAATTTAATGAAAAGTTGTTAGCGTGTATATACATGGGAGAAGTTCAAAATACTTGCAACTTAGTTTTTAAACTAATTTATTCATACAATTACTTATTTTTTACACAGAATTTTTTTTTTTCAAATTATTTTATTCATACAATTACTTATTTTTTACACAAAGAGTTTTGATTTGAACGGCCGGAAAGCAATTTAGAATGGTGGCCTCCAAGCGAAGTATAAGCGTTTTTGGGTTGATTTTAAATGAATAAATTTTTAGAATGGTGGCCTCTAGCGTAGTACAAGAGTTCTGGGGTTATGTGACTTTTGATCAAATTCATGCATTTGGCAAGAGTTATGAGTTTTGATAAGATGTATCATGCAATTATTTAATGATTTTTTTTTTATTTTAATTTTAATTTTTTTTATTTTTATATAGGCTTGTCTACTTATATGTGTACAATTTATATTTGCACCAATAGTTAGTATGTGATCCCTATTATGAACGAGAGAAACATTACAGGCGGTAAGGGGCAGAGGGAGGGGGGGTCGACCCCCCCTCACCTCCTAAAAAATCTTGTTACTCCTAGAAGAATTTTATGGAATGCCTTTGGTTGCCTACCCTCAACCACTTATTAGGGGGTAAATATTTTCCAAACAGATCGGGATTCATGGTTCACGTCGACGTTCTGTCATTGTTTCATGTGTTTTGGTAATTAGGCAAACCAGATTGAAGATGACTCGTACGAGTGTTTTATTTTTGATAAAAACGCATTGTTCCATCTTTGAATTTTGTTTTACAAATGATTGTTTAATTATTTATTATATTCAAAACACTGATTTGTGATTGCAAAACATATTGTGTTATTTGTAATTTTTTAATTGTCATAAGCACTGTTCATCAATTTAACAATTTAGTATTTGCGATTCCTTTTTATAGTATTATCCTTCAATATTTCAAATCAATTGTTTATTTATTTGATATTAGAGCCTGAAATATATGTAATCAAACTTTTACATTGATTAAGCTTTTATATTTAGATTGCTCTTTTAAATTAATTATTTATGTATATATATTTTTTTTGTTACATATTTTAATTGAATGAAATATATAATTATAGTTATTGAGATTATGCAGAACAACAATGATTCAATTGAAATCCAATCAAATTTTAAACTAGTCGTATCGAGGTAGATTTAACAAAAAATTATGATTACCATCCTAGTAATATAGATCAAATCCGAAAAGTATAACTACAAAAAAGATTTGTCAACCAGTTAATCAAGATTTTCCAAAAACACAATTTGAAAAAAAATATGGTGCAATTTTAATTCAGCATGGTTAAAAGGTTGATTTGTTGAAATACAACATTTCAGAAGATGCTACGTATTACTTATATTTTTATCCTTTTAGACTAGACATTGAAAATTAAGCAAAAGGAGGCTCATTTGTTACTGAAGGGTTTCAAATAAATTAACGTTAGGGGTGACAAAGTAATTGTAAGTTACATTTTTATATTTTAAACAATAATTAAATTTATTGAATTATTTATTTATTTCATTAGTTATATTTTTTTAATAATTGTAATCAACTTTTGTTCGACTTTAGTTTTTTTCATAAAAAAAAAAAAAAAAAAAATCTTGACTTCTCTATACCAAAATCCTGGCTCCGCCATTGCAAGCAGTTAGGGATAATTTTATTCATACAGTTACTTATTTTTTACACAAAGAATTTTGATTTGGACAGAAAGCGATTAAAATGGTGGCCTCCAGCAAAGTATAAGATTTTTTGGATTGTTTAAATGAATAAATTTAGAATGGTGGCCTCTAGCTTAGTACAAGAGTTTTGGGTTATGTGAGTTTTGATCAAATTCATGTATTTGGCAAGAGTTATGAGTTTTGATAAAAGGTATCATGCAATTATTCAGTGATTTTTTTTTTTTAAAGGCTTGTCTACTTATAAGAGTACAATTTATATTTGCACCAATAGTTAGTATGCGATCCTTATTATGAACGAGAGAAACATTACATGCGGTTATGGGTTATTAACCGCCTACTCTACCCCTAAAATCGCTAACCGCTCTGTTCTAGGTGGTTAACGATTTTTTAAAACCGCCTACAAAAGCAGTTGTGCGGTTAGCAGTTATAACCACCCCATTTGTACAGTCCTAATTGGATATGAAGGGGTGGATCCTACATATTTAAAGATTTATTTGAAAAAAGAAAAAAGAAAAAGAAAAAGAAAGATGTATGGAAAAAGAAAATAACGCCCCTAGCGAGAGAAGGACTTTTCCCTCAAAAAGTGACAAAATACCGCCCCATAAGCCTTTGCAATGTCCTGTATAAATGAATAGTCAAGGTTTTAGCTAATTGATTGAAAAAGATTATGCCTAGTATCATCTTGAAAAATTAGAGCGCTCTCATTCTTGGTTGTTTGATTGTTGACAATATTTTGGTGGTTTTTGAGGCATTCCATACAATGCAGTCTCGGATGAAGATGAAAGACGCATACATGTCGAATAAGCTTGACATGAGTACAACTTATGACATAGTTGAATGTAATTTTTTGGAGTAATTATGCGAAAGATGAGATTTGTAGAGAGGTTGACGAGTTTACCTATGGTTTGTGTTAGATCGGTATAGAGTAACTATATATATCAACCCCAATGTTTAACTTGTGTCTACCAAAATTAATGTAGCTTTTAAAATCATAATGGTGAATTTAAAAACCACATTAATTTTTGTGGACATAAGGGTTGACATATATCATTACTCATTGATAGACATATTTTAGGTGTCCCAATTACAAGGGGAGGGACCAAGCTAAGCCATTTATTTTTTGCAAATGACGGTCTAGTATGGCAAATGTAGAGGAGTTAAGCCACATCCAGAATCTATTGATGGTTTATGAGTAGGCCTTAGGACAAAAATTGAATATGGAGAAGATTAGCATTTTTTCAGTGGAAATACCAGCAGCGAAGTGAGGTAGCACATTCTATCTTTGGCAGGGATACTGTTAACCAGGAGCTATGAGAAGTATCTGGGTTTATCGACTATGGTTGGTAGATAAAAGAAAAGAACTTTCGAAGGCATCAAGGGAAGGATTTGTGAAAGAATAAAGGGATGGAAAGAAAAAATTATGTCGTAGGCAGGGAAGGAGATTCTCCTCAAAGCTGTCATTCATGCTATTCCTAAATATAGCATAAGTGTTTTTCAACATCCAAAATCCCTGCGTAAGGAAATTAATTTGTTGATGCTCAGGTTCTTGTAGGGACACAAGTAAAATCTAATATGAATCATGAAGGGCTTGTTTGGGTAACATTTTTTTTTTTTTTAACTTAATTCAATTTTTTTTTTAAACTCAAATTTTTTCAACCAATTCAAAAAAGAAAAAATAATAATAAAAAATTGTTAGGGGTAGTCAAACCACCCCCAAGTCTCTGGGGGTGGCTTGACCACCCCCATAAGTTTCGGTGGTGGCTTTCGAATCACCCTAATTTTTTTATTGTTAATTTAAATACATATATATTTTTTAAAATTTTAATTTTATTTTTTTCAAATATATTTACCTTCCCAAATATATGTTCTAATTTTTTTTCTGCTTGGTATTCATAATTTTAAAAATTCAACAAAATATATATATATAAAAAAATCGAACAACCAAACAAAATAAGTCATTTCCATTTTACCTAATCCCAAAGTAAGAGTAAAACATTCTATTTTTTTAATAGGTATATTATGTACATTGTACAAGCACAGCTTGAAATGCAACAACTGATAAATAGAAGAGAAAAATGCAAAATCGGTCCTTGTAGTTGCCTAAATTACAAATCACTCTTTGTGGTATAAGAAATAATTCACAGGTCCTCAGGATAAGCCAAACTAACAAATTGCTCCCTAAATTCATTTTCCGTCAACCAATTTAACAGAAGCCGTTAGTTTGTCATGTCAGGCCCAATAATAGCGCGACATGCGTCACTCTTAATTAAAAAATATAAATATATAAAACTAAAATATTAATTAAAAAAAAAAAAAAAGAGAAGGAGTGGCTTGTCACCACCCTCCAGCCCATGGGGTGTGTTGCTGCGGCCCTGCCACCTTGGGGTGGCTCACAGGCCAGAGGTGGGGCGGCCACCCCAACCTATTGGGTTGCGCGTTTGATCGCCGGCCACCCGTTGGGGCAGGGGGGTGGCCCGTGAACAAACCCAGAGGTTGGCCGACATTTAATTGCGGCCACGCCCTGTGGGCCTGGGGTGGTGCATGAGCCACCCTAGAGGGTGGCGGCGAATATCTAGCCACCTCCTGGGGTGGCTTGAAGGCACTGATAGGGTCATGTGTTTTAACTGCCCATGATGGGTAGTTTGCCTATTTAGTGGTTAGTGAATTGTTAGACTGTTAGTGGGGTAGAAGTTATATTAGATGTATAGTATGTTAGTGGGTCAAGGGAATTTTTTTGTCGGTTAGTGGGTAATGTAGAAAGTGAATGTGTTAGTGGGTAGGAGTTAGTTTTAGTAACTATTAGTAGTAGTTGTTGTATTACATTTATATATTTATGTGTGATTAGAAATAGAGATAGTATTGAATATTGTAATCAAATATTTGTCTTGTGGTTTGTATCTAGCATAGATTGGATTCATTTGTAGTATCTCCTATTCGAAAGGAGTTTATTATATATCTGTTTCTATTTCATTTATCGTGGGTTCCTATCAGCCACCCTCACCTTTGGGGTGCCCGCGAGCCACCCAAAGGTAGTTGAGGTGGCGTGTGGCATCCCATGGGTCGGGTGGCTCGCAGGCCATCCCTCTCTTAAAGGGTGGCTGTTAGTTGACAACCACCTTTTTTTTTTTTTTTTATTTTTTTATTTTTTTAAAAAAATTTATTTTTTATTTTATATATTTATATTTATATTTTTATTAAGAGTGATACGTGTTATGCCTGATTGATTGGGCTTGACGTGACAAACTAACGGCCTCTCTTAGGGTGCGTTTGGGTAAGCGATTTCGTAGACAATAAGTGCGATTTTAAACCAAATCGTAAAAACTGGATTGTTTGGGAACTGCGTTTTTAAAAAATTGCGATTTTAAAACGCAGAAAATCTGCGTTTTGAAATCGCAGCAAAATGGGTGTTTTTTTGAAAACGCAGAATTTTAAATGCTAAATTGCGATTTTAAATGNCAAACTGTGATTTTTGCCAAACGTTTAACTGCGTTTTCAAAAATCACGTTTTTTAAATCGCACTTTTTAAAATCGTTATTTTTTAAAATCGCAATCCCAAACATGCCCTTAAATTAGCTGATGAAAAATGACTTTAAGAAGCGATTTATTATTTTGGTCTACTTGTAAGACCTTTGAATTATTTTTTATACCACATGGAGTGATTTAGAGCACTCATAATGAGTTCTTTAAATATAGTTTTTCTCTAAATTTTTAACAAAACACATAAAAAATTTAATTTAATAAACTCTTTATCAAATGTTAAATTTAACATTTGTCAAAATCTCTTTTTAAATTTAAAAAGTCAAAAAGTAAATGTTAAATATTTTTTAAAATATCTTTTTTAAGTGAGTGTTTATTTAAATAGTATTGGCTACCATTTTGACAAATTGACTATGCTTCCCAAGCAGAGTAAATAATATTTATTTAAAATAAATAAATATTTAGAGAGTTCGTTATTTAATAATTTGAAAAAGTAACTAGCTAAATTCTTTAAAGTAGATTTTTAAAAAGTAAATTTTTAGAGTTAAATGTAAATTTTTTTTTTAGAGAAATGCTCTTATAAATGATTTTACATTTGTCCCTAAATAGAAAACCTGAGTACCCCGAGCCCAGCCCATTGGCTGTGCCGGACCTTGACACACGAATTCTGTTATATTCCAAAACTTCCAAAGCCAGGGGCAATTTCGTAAATTGGAGGTAGGATTTTAGGGTTTGCCATATAAAGGCCGTCGTTTTACTCTTTACTTCGTCTCGCTTCGCCAACGCAGTCATCATCTTGTTCAAGGTCATCTTCTATCTCTTTCTCTGCAATACTTGTATTAGTTTTTTTTAACTGATTTTGTGGGCTTTTCTCTTTTTATTCTCATTCATTGTTGTTGGATTTGTACCATGAAAACTGTCAAACAGTGAGCTGTTATTATTTCGGATCTGATTTTGTTTTTAAATTTATGACTCTATTTTGTTCAGGGACGAGATATAATTTCTAAGCATCAAGAATGTCAGGGTAAGTATCATTCCAGTAATTACCGATATAAATTTTCACTTACCTTTGAGTGGTTGGGCTTGTAAGGTTATGATATAAGAAGGCAAATTTCCCTTTTTTTTTTTTTTCCTTAGGGTTTAGGGTTTAGGGTGGTTTTGGATCTTTGGATTTTGTTGCACTAGAAATTGCATAAGACTAGTTGACTACTGTTTGGTGTAATTTAGAATTGCACAGTGAATTGATAGTCTTTGGCAGTATGGGTTTTTTTTTTTAATGGAGGTTTGCATATTCGAGTTTCATATTCTGAATTTCACTGTGATTGAATGTTATCGGATACATTTGTTGGATATGGGTACTGCCTAAATGCTCTTTGTAATGAAAATGACCGGTCAAAGCAATTGATCTAAGAAGACTAGTGCTTCCTTGTGGCAGGAAAAGGACTGTGTTAAATATGATCTATCAAAGGAACTTGTAAATGTTCACTAGGATGATATGTCTGCACGCATCTGTGTGAAGGGATGTGTTGAGAGTTGGGAGGGGTAGAGTAGGTGGCTTGTATTTTTGGCTTACACACTGATTTGAATCATTATCTTGAGCAGTGATGAGGCTCCTGTGGCTGTGGTGGCTGAGACGACTGCCCCTCTTCCAGGGGAGGCCATGGACATCATGACTGCCTTGCAGCTCGTGCTGAGAAAATCGCTTGCTCATGGTGGGCTTGTTCGAGGCCTTCATGAAGGTGCGAAAGTGATTGAGAAGCACGCTGCCCAGCTTTGTGTACTGGCGGAGGACTGCAACCAGGCGGATTATCTCAAACTGGTTAAAGCACTTTGTGCTGACCACAGCGTAAACTTGATGACAGTTCCTAGTGCAAAGTCTCTTGGCGAGTGGGCTGGTGTAAGTACACCATTTATTATGAATTTTCTTTATACCATGTGTCCATTCTTTGAATACTTTTATTCTCCTTTATAGTAAAAAGGTTGTGTCTCTCTTTTTTTAAATTTCCCAAGTTACATACTTGAACTATGATCATAGTTAATATTAGCTAGAAATTGAAAACCAAATTGGAAGATCCTGTAATTGTTCTTGTAACATCATTTTTCATATGGTTCCTATCGTTAATTGTTCATAAATTTGCATTATTCCTTTGATTTTGGATTAGTATATTTTGGCTTTGAGGTGTCATTAAATCTGATTGCTTCTAAAGGTCAGGAATCTCTACTGTAATTCTCTATAACATCGGTTGGTTGGTGCCTTCTCTATTGCAGTTGTGCAAGATTGACTCAGAGGGGAAGGCTAGAAAAGTAGTTGGCTGCTCTTGTGTTGTTGTGAAGGTAAGAATCTTAAGAGTTGTACATTTTATATTATTTAGTTGTCTATGATCAAATGGAGTCCATGAACTTTCTCCTACTTGTTGACAGGATTTTGGCGAGGATCATGAAGCTCTTCATATTATAAATGAGCATGTCAAGTCTCACTGAGTAGCTTTTCATATCATTTGGCGGAGTCTCTCTAGGAGTTTTGTTGACTGTTTACTAGTTTTTACAACAACTTCCATGGTTCTCACTGTTTGCTTTGAACACAGTATTTAATGCATGCTACTGCTTTTTCTTTTTATCGTTCGTTATTTTAAAAAATAATCTTTTTTTTTTTTTGAATAGTTCACATAAGCAAAACCGAGAGAGGGCACAATTAAAAGTAGTGATTTTCTAAATAAGGTTTCCCTTTGCTTCCAAAAGAAAGGTTGTTTGAGCATGACGGTGGATGATTTAGAGAGGTCTTGCAATTTCTAAAGAACTTGCCTGGTTAACACAGTGCTTTTGTAAGGAATGAGCACAAATTTAATGAGCTACAAAAAGGTTGTCGAGAGATAGCCATGCTCCTATACAAATACAAGTCGGAGCAACAGATCTTTTTAGTCATTTTAGATTAGAGCTAAGAATATTGTGAAAGCATTATTCTTAGACGTTAATTAAGCTCTGTGAAATCTCCTCAATTATATCCTAAAATTTATTATAAACAAAAAATGCAAGTATTACAAATAATAGAGAGGGGACGGCAAATCTAGTTGGCAAACGGCATCAAACTCGTTTGATGTCTTTATTTAGCAATAAAAAGAAAAGATAAAAAAAAAAAATAGAAAGACATGGGTCTTGATTTTGTACGAGTAATGGTCGAGACTATTTTGTTTATCCTATAATTGTTCAATAATGTTAACATGATACCAAATTAATTACTAGATTATTATTATGATTATTATTATTTTTCATTTAACAAGAATTGATCTAAAAGTTAATTGAAAGTGTCACATCAGTGTTATTAGACAATTATACAATAAAAATATAATATATAACATTACTAGTTGGTAATATGTCAATACCTAGAAGGTTTAGGACAATTTATCTTCTTTTTTTTTTTTTTGAGAAAAATTAGACAAATAGTGGCGGACCTACAGTGAGACCTTAGGGGCCATGCCCTCCGTCCTATTAAAACAATTCTACTAATGTAGTTTAGTTAAATAAAAAATGGGCTAAAAATTGTAAGCTTGACCTCATGCCTAGACTTACAAGCATCGGCCTTTGTCCCGTTGGCCCTTAAACTTCTTGAAACTTTCAACTCTTATTTATGAACTAAAATTTTCTCCATTTCATTCCGGTTAGACAAAATAGGAAGGCAAAATTGTAATTCAACTTTTTTTAGACAATTTTATCCTCATATTTTGTCTAATCGGCTTATCTCCATTTCAAATGAAATGGAAAGGATTATTTTCCCTTATTTACTTGATTGCTTCTTGATATACGCAACAATGAAGCAGTGAAAAGCAACAAATAAGAATACCAAAAAATAAGGGAACACGAATAGTTGTATCTTTCTGACTCTATCTATTTTGCAACACAATAAGCCTCTTTGAATTTAGCAATGCAAATCCAAGTTAGTTTTTAATATTAATTCCTTAATTTTTGTTTGTGAATTAATTTTAGATTCATGGTATAAGTATTCACCCATTGTGTTTATAATTTCAAAACCTTTTTTTTAGAGCATTCACAGCAGACTTTCTATATCTTGTTCCTTTCCCTAAATTTAGGAAAAAGTTTAAAAAAATCACAAAAAATTACTCACAGCATATTATAAGAAATGCTACATTGTAACCCAATGCATTGGATTGCTTGGGTTGCACTGTAGCTTTCTAATGCTATTTTATAATCATAAAAAATTTCTCTCCTCGCACGACTCTCTATGGCACCTCGTCTCCTTGCTTCATCTCCTTCTTTGTTCCAAGCAACGAGTCTTGACCAAACATCATGATATTCCTGTCAAACAAAGTCATCGAACAGAGAAGAGAAGAGAAATTTCTTCTTTGTCCCAAGCAACACGTTTTCTTCTTCATCTCTTTTTTTTTTTTCCCTCATCTTTGATATGTTGCTATGTGAGACAAAGGCACACAAAAACGGAGATGTGATTTGTTTCCAATTCTTTGGGTTGTCTTCTAAGGCTCCGTTTGGTTTGCGGAATAGGTCCTGGAATGGAATGACTATTCCTATGGAATAGTCATTCCTTTATTTGGTAAGAGCCTAATTACAGGAATAGTTATTCCCATAGGAATACTTATTCCCTTACGAAGAGGAATAGGTATTCCTTTTAAAAATGAGAGGAATACCTATTCATTTTCTATAGGAATAGAATTATTGCAGCATCTTCTCATAAAAGCCCTTCACACTCCAACATCAATTTTTTTTTTTTAGTATTATGAAACCATTTGGCGATGTGTTTTTCGTTTTTTTATTTTTTATTTTTAAATAAAATAAAATAAAATTGATTGGTGAATATGATGATTTTGTTGATATGCTTTTTTTTTTTTTTTTTTTTAAAAAAAAAAAAAAAAACTTGACAATTTTTTTAAAAAAACAAAAAAACTACGAACTCTTTTTAAAAAAAGTTCACAATTTTTTTTTTTTCAAAAAAAGTTATAGTATGACAGTTTTTGTTTAAAAAATAAAGAAGAAAAAGCCCTTAAATTATATTTGTATTATAAGGGTATTTTAAGAAATTTGATTACAATATAATTCTATTTACTAGCATATTCCACTATACCAAATAAAAGAATATCTATTCAGTGTTCTATTCCATCATTACAGCCAAACTAAGGAATATGAATAACTATTCCATTCCACCTTCTTCTATTCCAAGGAATAGCTATTCCTTTTCCTAATGGAATAGTCATTCCGTAAACCAAACGAGGCCTAAATCTTCTATCTCTTGGTTTTGTGTATATTCATTTAGTCTGAAAATATTCTTTATTTCTTTAAAATTCACTTGCAAATCTTCTATCTTCAGGGCCAAATCGCTTGAAATCTGAACGAGTCTTGACCAAGTCGATGAGTTGAGCAAGCGAGTTTGGAAACAGACAAGAGAGAGAGAGAGAGAGATGTAGATTAGAGAGACAGAGACAGAGACAACAGAGAAAGAAGGCGAAGACAAGTTTTTGTGAAAAAGAAAAAAAAAAAAAGGTAAAAGGTAAAAAATATTATTTTAATGATATATGAAAAGTAATAAAAAATTTATTGTAAGGTATATTTAGATATGAAAATAAAAAGTAATTTGTGGTTACCTAAATTTAAGAAAAATAACGAAAAAACTACTGTAAATGCTCTTAATATTAGCTTTCCAAAGGTGCTTAAAAAGCTGTCTGTCAATATATATATAAATATTTATTTTGATAGTGTTTTTGGCGCTTGTTTGGTAATGATTTTCTAAAGAATAAATGCCTTAGCTCCATTTATGGTTGCATTTGTATTGGTTAGATACTTAGATGTCGAACATAATAATGATGATATGGTGGCTGTCGTTAAATACTTCTCTCATATATGGAGGCCCAGTTTATATGTAATTTATTGTTTTGTTTTTGTTTTGGCACATGAGCATTTCGTCCTTACCGTCACCTAAAAAAGCATAATAACTTGGTGCTTATTCATGCTCCCTTCTATTTAATATATTTTTCATTCGCACCTTGACGCCACCCCATTCGATAAAAGTTTCGGGTTTCGTATCTGTATCTGTATCAATACCTTAGTCGAACTTCCTTTTACAAGTTTCAATTTCCCCTCCAAGCTACCAGGAAAGTTTTCTTTAGCCCATCTAATGGGAATTTATATTTAATAAAGTAGAGATAGTTACACTTATAAGCTTCTTTGCTCAACTCATCTTCACAAAGATCTGAGATTAAAAAAAAAAAAAAAAAAAAAAAAAAAACGAAGTGCATTCACTACGTAAAAATTATAAAATGTCTTGGCATGGTAGCACACACAGAGGAATCCCATAAAAAATGTGTAAAAACTCACTTAAGATTTCATGAAATTCATAATTCAATTTATTCCATCTTTCTCAAACTTTTCTCTCTAGGGCTTCTAATTTCATACCTGCTATTACCACCATTTCTTAATGCTTCGAGCCACCGCCTCTTGAGGGTGTCACTGGATTTCAATATTACCAAAAAAGAATTTATCATTAAAAAAAAAAAACACACACACACAAAAATACAGAAAAACCAAGAAATTAAAACAATCAGGACGAGTTAACTTACAGGAGTCAACAATGAATCGAGTCCGTACAGGCATCTTGGATGCCGCTATGGAAACAGCCTTTCTGGCAATATTTTCTGCTACTCCGCCCATTTCATAAAGGATTTTACCCGGTTGAACTACGGCCACGCTATATTTGACACCTCCTTTCCCTCTACCCATGCGCGTCTCGGCGGGTCTTGCTGTAACCGTCTTGTGGGCAAATGCACGCGCCCATACTTTCCCGCCGCCGCGGTGCACGTTCCGCGTGATTGCTCGCCGTCCTGCTTCTATCTGTCTAGCTGTGATCCACGCGGGTTCAAGTACCTGCAGAGCGTATCTGCCGAAGCAAATACCCTCGCCTCCATCGGATATTCCCTTCATTCTTCCTCTGCGTTGTTTCAGCCATCCAAAAGCCATTTTGAGCGCAGATTTGTCCATCTATGAATCATATTTTAGAATAACAACCAAGTGCCACTGGAAATGTCAAAATCACAAGAAAAATTTCGAAGGAAAATTGTGAGGGAGGTGCAGATCTGAAGCGTACCTTGTAAGTATTGGAGTAGATTGGAGATCGGCCGCTCTTCTTCTGAATAGGATTTTATCTAGGACGCCATAGCAAAGGAAGGAGCAACAGAGTGATGATGAGTGGGTTTTATGTGGAGGGTGTGAGCGGGTAGGGTTTTGGGCCATGGCCATGGGTTCCATTGGTGTTTGGTTATAGGGGTGACTAGAGGTTAGGGTCGGTTCAGAGTGGCTTCATCTTACTTTTTCTCTCTCCCACATTTTGGTCGTCAGATGAAGCCGTGGGCCGCTCAGGAGGAAAAAGAAAAAAAATTGAAGCCCGTGGGCCGATACTTGCTTTGCTAAGGGGTGGCCTGTGGGTGATAGAGGTTTTTGGATATAAATTGTAGTAGGAATTTTTTTAATCTAATTTAAGCATGTGAGGAAAATGTCATTTTTTTTTTGTTAATGTTATTAAAAAATTATGTGAGAAATACATATTAATAAAAAAAAAAATTTTACATATTAAAAAATACATGACACTTTTAAAGACCGAATTAGAGAAATTTTCGTACAACTTAAATTGTAGAAAATTTATGTCCAAAAGCTTTTGTTTATAAAGCTTTGCCAAAAAAATTACATATTTGAAATTTTGTAGTAATTTTTTTTTATATAAATATGTTTAATATGAATATTTTAATTTTGTAATGGTTTAATTTCCATCTTTTAGCTCAAATTATGTAATTGATGTCCAACCTTTTGTCTTTATGGTGCCTTAATATATATATATATATAATATATATATATATATATATATATATATATATTGTGAAATATGGTGCATTTTCGTCTTAGATAAAGATGATTGAAGCTTTTAAATACTATTCATAAGGAAAAGTTCATTCGTTAGGTCTTCAAATAAACTCAATAACATTAGTGCCTTCATCGTGACTCTATTAACAAACAAGTACTCCCCGCTGGATTGCATTAAACCACAGGAACTACACATAACATAAACCCAAATCTGGACTAATTAACATGTTTAATTAAATAAATACCTGCTATTTGAAACAAAAATAATAGTAAATACATAGGTGCAGATATATGAGAGAACAGGAAAAGCTCAAAAAATTAATGAGAAGGTCCCTCATAAACTAATTTAAAGTTTGTAGTATAAGAAGAATCACAACACTAAAGCTGCTATTTTTATGTATCTTCCAATACCGACATCCTAAGCAAACATCAACGAAGATCTAGAGTCAGATTTGGGAAAGCCAAAACCAGAACACTCCATTTGCCTCAATTTCAGTAGCAAGAAGAGAAAAATCCCTCACCCAAGCCCAAAGTTGCACTAGATACTGTACTTGATAGCAGAGAAGGTGGAGGAAAGGCCCTAAGAGAGCTGGATGCTGCGGACAACAAGAGGAGGAGAAAGCAATAAAAGGAAGGACATGAGGCTTGGCAGAGGAGGATGGCAGCGGTGGAGACCGGGGTGGCTCTTCCATTAGGATTTTACTTTTTGGCCAATTAGGCAGTTGCTAAGTTCCCTAGTAAAATAAGCTGGCACCCTAATAATAGTAGTATAACTAAGGCTCCTTCTATAGAAAAGTTTATATATTCTTCAACCTCTCGCGGGGATGTTCTTCAACAACAAAGTAGCTAGAGGCGTCCTCAGTGATTTGTAAGTAGCTGTTATTCAAAGGAGAAAAGGTGTTGCACGATTTGGAAGTAGTTGACGCCTTGACGGTGTCCTTTGCGGCGGCTTACAATAGTTGATGGAATTCGAATGGGATCTCCTAATTAAGTAACATTTCTCTTTTTATATAGACCCTTTTTTTTGTACTTCAAAAGTTGGACATCAATTTTCAGCGTGGATATTTAACATTGAAGTTCTTAAGAGATTAATCAAATGACTCATTTGGTTTTTTTTTTTTTTTTGAAGCAGATTTTTTGGACGACTGAACTGACGATGGTTCATTTGCAAAATAATAAAAAAAAAATAAAAAAAATCGTTTGTCTATAGAAGATCGAGGACACTTCGATGCTTAAGTTAGTAAATGGTTCTGAGAGGGAAAAAAAATGAAAGGAGAGAGAGAGGGGGTAGAATCAAGATATCTAATTTTTAAGAATGTGTGTCCCTTTTAAAGTGAGGGACTCCTTAGAAATGGTCCTTGATAGAATGCTTGATGATCGTCACGTGGCGAGCTACAACTATCTAATGTTTTTCATGTAGCGGGGTGCTTGAGTGAACCTTAAGCATATTTATTCTACCAACACTTTTTCAGTGAAAAACCATTTACATTTATCATGGAAAAAAGATTTTGAGAAAGATTTTCCGTAGAGATGAACGAATTAGCGTTTGGTAAGTGGAATGACTATTCCTTTAGAAAAAGTTAATAGTTTTTATTAGAAATTTAAGAAGGTGAAATAAAATAGTCTAAGTGTACGTTTGATACGCAGAATGACTATTTCATTAGAAAAAAATGAATAACTTTTATTATAAATGAAAGAAGGTTGAATGCAAAAAAAAAAAAGAAGGTTGAATAGAATAGCCTTGATGTTAGAATAAATAAAAATACTCTAACACTTAGAATAGTCATTCTCATTACCAATGAGGGAATGCTTATTCTTTAAATTGAGGAAACTATTTCTCTCAACTTGAAAGGATTAGCTATTGCTCAATTTAAGTAATAGGCAGTCCCTCATAGGTAATGAGAATGACTATTTCAAGGCTAATTCATTCTACTACCTTCAATTTTAAATGAAAACTATTCATTTTTTTAATGGCATAGCTATTTCATGTACCAAACGTAACCTAATTGTGTTTGCAGCTTTTCAATATACATGCAATTGATGGGTAAGAGCTGTTTTTGAGAGCTTTTCTCAGCCCAATTTTTTTTAAAGTAAAATGCTATCTCTCCATTTTTTAGCATTTTCCCATCTATCTTCATCTCAAATTCATCATGTGGGTCCTACATATCTAATAAAGGATTTGAAAAAAAAGAAATGTTATTCCTTCATCTCCAGCATTCTCCTACCCATCTTCATCTATATTTCTTTTAAATCCATCATGTGATTTCTACGGATTCAATAGCAAATTTGAAAAAAAGATGGATGGAAAAATGCTGGGAGATGGAGGAATATTTCTCTGGAAAAAAAAAAACATGAATGGAGATGGAAGAATGCTAGGAGATTGAGGGATAGCATTTCTCAATTTTAAAACCCCACATGTCACAGTGCTCCCTTTCGTCACGACAGATTTAGACGACATGTGACTTCAACAAGAAGCAGCTGAGCGTTTTTGGTGACTTCAAAAAGATTGGGACTTCAAAGTCTTGAAGAGATGGGACTTGCTATTTAGTATTCTCTCATATTTCATTTTTGAAAATCAGCCATGAATCTGTAGGACTTGCACCTTCACCCATGTAGGTTCTACATATTTAATGATTAATTTTTAAAAATAGAGGATGAAAGAAGAATGAGAGAATACAAAATGACACTTCTTTTTTTACTGCAAGTGACGCGGCATTTGATTGATGTGGTACTTACACGTGGTATACATGGCAAACAAAGAACGCTAATTTAAATGATAAAGTGACGGAAAACTTATTTAAAACTTGATAAAATATAATGATATCGAAATTAAAAATTTTAAGACTAAATTGAAATCATATAAAAATTTAAAAATTAAATATGATTTTTCCTTAAATACACTGAAAATAGTTAAATTTACCACTTTCAAGTTTAATGCTCACTACCGGGGTTAATTTAGTGGGAAAAAGCACGCAGAGTACTGCTTTAAACTCTGAAAAAGAGTGCTCCACATTATTACATATCATGGCACTTTTGATTTTGCATAAAAAAAAAAAAAATCATGGCACTTTTGATTTTGGAAGAGAATGAATGAAAATTGTGACGTAGATGTAACACGGATTGTTGGAATTGTGAAAAGTACGCAATTTAAAAAAATAAAAATAAAAAATGAAAATCATTGTGGGAGCATAAAGTGGCGTTTGGATAATTGAAATTTAGAAGATAAATGAGCATTATTTTTACTCGTTGAGAACCCAAACCTCTTCCAAGCATGTGCATTGTGGGAGCATAGCTTGTGCAATGGGTATGGAGAACCCATAGGCCATAGCCAGTACAACTTTTCTCTTGTGAGTGGAAACTTGACTTGATGCATATGCTGGAAGCCTGGAATAGTGGGGACTGTTTTAGTACTGTTAAAGTTTCATTCCAACCATTATCTAGACTCTTCATATACAGATAGGGTTAGTGGGTTAAGGTTGACATGAGTTGTGAATTCGATAAAAAATTAATGAGTTAGGATTGAGAAGTCTGACTCATTTAATTAAATGTGTCGAGTTAAGGTTAATTTATATAGTTTTATATTTATGCTTTAACACGACCTGAATTCGAAATAGGATATAAGGTCTGATAATTTTGAGAAGACCCACAAATATGGTACGAATCCAATATGAAATTAGCTAGTTAAGATTGAGGAGTCTGACTGTTTAATTAAATGATTTGGGTTATAATTGACTTATATAGTCTTATTTTCATATTTTGGCACGATCTGAACTTGACTTGCGATCACGAATTAGTATCCATGTGAGAAGCATCGTATATAGCATTTCATTTTCACACCTCCAACTTTCAAGCTTAGGAAATATCTTCTCCAAAACCTTGGGCTAAACATTTTCCATGGAAAATATATATCAAGTGATGAGGTTGTTCATAAGCAATAACCCCGAGGTGTTGTAGGAACTGTTGTGTAATTAATTATCCAAAAATGTAGGTATAATTAAGTACTCTTTATTTTTTTGCAAGACTAGAAAGGATAAAAGAAGAGAAAGCCTACATGTATAGTAACATGTTGAAACAACTCCAAGGTAGTTCAATATTAATTGGCTGGAAATCACGCTTTATGAAGTGAAGATCACTAGTTGGAATACCTTTTTCCTCTCTAATGGTCAAAAATAAAAAAACAACGACAAAAATTGTGGAAACGAATCCATAAACTTCCATATATATAGTGGGATGGTTGATGCAGTTCACGCTTAGTGCTGGACAAAATGATACAAAATGCCACCAAAGGTTTGACACCAGGAGTTTCATTATTTGGGAGTGTCTTAACTATATATCAACATCCAGATGCATTGCATCTCTTTTAAGTCGTCCTTCGTTGTGAGGGTAACTTTTGGTTTAAATCACTAAACTTTTGTGTTGGTCCTTTTCTTCATATATATGCAAGCACGAAGATTAGGGTATTTAAAGTAATTAATCACAATGGTTTAATCATGTCTATTCATATATAGATTCATAAAAAGCCAATTGAAGCTGAATAATTATAGAACACCAAATACTAAAATTTAGATACGTGCTTTCATGACCATCTAGCTAGTTTAAACTTAATTGGGCCTATTCAAACTAGGGGGNGGGGNGGGGTGGGG